>JAPYZA010007075.1:0-22628 GCA_030522685.1 Eupelmus azureus
ATTTAATTTGATGGGGTGTCGGATAAAAGGTGCTGGGTGCAGTTTCTAATTATCACTTTTCAAAGGAGATACTGTCAATTTTTAATAAAATTTATATAGCTCTTTTATTGTGAAGTTTAAGTGGTGTGGTAGTGGAGTATACTGAACTTCTAGAAATATTATTTTCTGTAACAAATAATGACGTTACTGTGTCTATTCAAGAATAAGTATAGTAAAAAGAAATGCAATAAATGATTATTTCAAGTTATAAGAAAATGTTCTAATTTACAATACAAATTTATGTAAAGTTAAATAAAAGAAGAGTAAGAGTAAATGCTAAATATATTAAAAGAGAAAGAGCCATTAAAAAAAAACGAAGATATATCGAGGAACTTTCAAAAGTTAAATGATAAAAGAAAGAAAACTTGAGAAAATATATAGCCTGAGAAGTTTTTTTAGATCACAGTATAAAAAGTTTTAAGCCCTAGAATAAAATATGGCGATATCAACATCTCACACTTTGCACAATAGATATTTATTCAATAAAATAATAAGTTCATTTATTTAAGAAATTAAAATTTCATATTCTTTTTATTAGTTAATAATATTTTTTGCATATAAAAGGACAATTAAAAAAAAATTGAATAATTTGTGAAGATCATACAGCCAAATATAAAATAATTAGTTACAATGAAATCATGATAGAAAAATTTATAATAATTAGCGAAATAAAGTTATGTCTTTTAGTAATTACTTTTAGTATGCAATATCGGATTCTAGTAGATGTGTTCGGTGAATACTGGGTTTCACAAATCGATCAATTATATAATTTCAACTCGATACACCGCTGTTCTTGACAGTTTTAATTCATTTTAACTGAGCTAGATTCCTGAAATTCATATCTTTCAATTTCAGTGAACAATTTTCTTCCTTATTGGGGTTTTACGATAGTAATACCAATTTAAAATCTTAGGAACTAAAAACTTATTTGAACGCTTTTTAAATTTTTAAAATATTATAATTTTCAAATTAATTGCCTATATATTATTACACATTTACTATATATTGAAATTATAATCTACTTCCTTTTAGTTCAAAATAAAAGTTTCTCTTTTCTTATAAACTCATAGCATCAATTTCACCATCACATTTAAACATTCATAAGATCACACTTCTACTAAACACCACCAACAAAAATATTGCTCATCTCTTATTTACACCTTCATCAAACTTAGAATCCAACCACCCATTAAACTTCACTAACCAGCCCATCACCATTGTCCCAACGTCGTGCAATTTGCCCTCGGCGAAAAAAAAGAAGCAGTGCCAAATTGTCAGCTGCGGAGGCTACGTCATCTCTGATGCTACCGCTACCGGGGCTCTCGTCATTCAGCGTTAATTAACAGTTCGTGTGAGTCGTGGCCCGGATGATAAGAGCCTCGGGCCGCTTTGTAATGATGTAAAGCTGGGGCCGTGCTCGAATTATCGGATTGGCCCCCGAGCTTTCCGATCGATGCGTCTGGTGTATATATAAGCGGGGCTGCCCGATTTTCCGGTTGGATAGCCGCGGATTATCGTGGCTAAGATGGCCAGGTGATGGGCCCGGGAATTTCTGCGTTTTATCGCGAACGAGGAAAAGTTTCGGGCTTTAGCGGGGAAATGGCGTGGGAGGAGGAGATACGAGAGCTGGAAGTGGTGGAGGTAGGAGGAGGTAGTTTGGTAATTATTATGGCTGCGCCAGTTTCTGCTGGATTATGAAATTTGTTGTTAGGAAGAATTACGATAATGAAGGGAACTTGTAAATACGATATTGAATTTTAAAGTTATTTTTAATAACGGGATAAATTAAAGTTATTTTAGCTTTTACTGAATTGGGTTAATTGTTTTCTTTCTTTTTGGATAAATAATAACTTAAAATTGTTTTAAGTTTAACAATGTATTGAAAACAGTTATTTTAAAAAAAAGTTTCAATCTGTAATATTAAAAAGTAAATTAAACCTTGCTTTTAATTAAAATTTAATTCTTATAATTCTATGGGCTTCAAAAGTCTAATTTAGTTTTTGCGCAATACTGCATTTTTTCAAAAAGTACAGTATCGTTAAAATATTTCAAGCTCTTATTGCTTTTTAAATTAAAAATTGACGGCTCAGTACGCAATATATTTTCTTGGATTATAAAATTAATCTTTGACGTAGTTTTAAAAACAAAAATTGCAATTATAATAAACTTTAATAAAAAGCTATTATAAAAAAATAAGCTCTTTCCCAGTTTTTTCAGCATAAAAATACCTTTTCTGTTCTGAAGCTGAAATAATAACATTTACAATTTTGAGAAAAGTTAACATTTTCATAAATTAATTTCTCCTACTCCCATTTTAGTACATTTATTATTTTCTGTATTCAACATCCAAGTAAGCTCGCGAGCCGCTCAGCGAAAATGTTTTAAATAATCAGACGCATATCTGCGAGGCAAAGCCGCAGTGCTTTCAATTGCGCCCGCGCGCTTGAGACCCTTTAATAGCAGAGAGAAAGAGAATAATAACGCGATCTTTCAAAGTAAACGCGGTTATCGTGCCCTCGGCTCCGATAATATCCTTTTCCCCAGCTTTGCAGCGAGACCCAACATTTCGAAGGAGAAAGCGAGAGAGAAAAAGAGAGAGAGAAGTAGATAGATGAAGAGAGCTATTTCCCTTTGGGAGGATAATTCTGCATTCTTCTAGATAAATTAATTTTTCGATCGATCAAACCGAGAAAGAGAAGCATATAGAGAAAGAGAGAGAGAGAGAGAGGGAGAGAGAGAGAGAGAGAGAGAGAGAGAGAGAGAGAGAGAGAAAGCGAGAGAGGCTTGATAAGATGTCGATTTGCATATAGATTGAGCAGTCAGTGACAAAGGATAATTTAGGTAAATGCCTGGATTATCAATGTAGATAATCGCGCATCCGGATTTATAAATTCAGCGCTGCTTTAGCGTGCGATTAGATAAGCCCACAAAATAGGACTTCTTAATGGGGATCGAGGAAGATGATTTAGCTTTTAATACGTCTTTGTCTTATTTACTTTTGATCGCGATCTACAATACCATAAATGCTTATTTACTAGTGAATTTTTCATAATGATAAGATCCTTCATGCTCCGATGCGATAGTAAGAGTATTATCAAAGTGCATAAGGGATGCTCTGAACTTTTTAAAGAATGGAAAATCAAGCTTATAAGTCAAAACTTTGAAAAGCTTATTATCTTACTTTTATGGAAACAAATAGTTTTTTATCTTGAGATTTGAAAGAAAAGGAGCCGATTGCAATTAAAATAAAATCTTGTTAAAGTTCTCCGGGATCTATTCAGAAAAGTGGAAAAGGTTCTTATTCCCTTTTTACTTTTGTTGTTTTGAAAACTAACTTGATCGTGAATGCAAACCAAGGAAATCTTAGGTTGGTTCCGCTTAAACAATTATTGCGAGTAAATGTAAATCATGAGATAGCACCTGATGCCACTTTTTTCTTTCGTGAAGAGTAAGCTTAAGGGAACAAACCACCTTTAATTACAATTTAAGGGTCGTTTATGTAAACTCATTTCGCATTTCATTTATAATTTTGTTGTTATTAACGCTCAAACTTTTATTATTATATCTAATATTTACACAAATAAATACATAGAGTGAACATTTTCTTAGATGTTTCCATCTCCAGGTAAGAAAATAGTAACGTGTATTTTCGCTCACGTGTTCTCAAGCGAAACGATTTAATCTTACAACTGCGACAGGTGCAATCTTATAAAACAAAGTAATCATTTCGAGACACTCCATCTTTTCAGGATTAATAACCTCGATATCCAACCCCCTCCTTCAGATGAAATTTTTTCTATCTACCAAGAACGACAGCTCCTCACATCTATCACTATAAACCGTCATGAATAAGCCAAGCTTGCGCGTGCGAGCTTCCCCAGGCCCTTAATTAAGTACAACGAGTCGGCGTCGTCGCGAGTTCCAAAAGCGCTTGAATGCCGCAAGGCCTTGTAACATCGGGGCGCAGAAATATTCAAGCCCGGCTGCCGGCGGCTCGATAATAACCAGAAATTTCGTCGCCTCGGCCGCCTTGGCTCTAATTAATGTCGAGCTTCGCCGCTGTCTTACAGGAATTCGCGTGCGGTAAAGTCAGTTCCGAGTTTTCTCTTGTGAATTTATAGGACGCTGCATACGCTTTTCTGCAAGTCTCATTTGTTTTGGTGAAAATTAAGTGATGTTTCCGCTATGCGCTTTCTTTTTGCGAATAAATTTCTCTGTGCCAAGGACGTATGTTGCCATTTTTTGTAATAAGCATTGTGAGCAACTTTTTTAAGCTTGGCGTAGCTAAATGAAAAGCTGTCTCTTTTGGAGGATATACTTTTGCTACGTGATAACTGAGTAATATTTATATCATTAAAAAATTGTGTATATTTCGGTTCTGTATTGTTTATAAAAATTTAGGTTACAGCTTAGCATATTGTTATTTAACATGAGATACTATCTTTATTTCAGACATATTGCAAAATGACTATTTTCAAAATATAAGTAGGTAATTAGATCAGATATATATCGAATAAAATGGACTACATTCTTTTTAAACCATAAAGTTACGAACCAATTAACGATAGTCAATATAGACAGAAAATGCGGTAAATTTTTTACCAGCGACCTATTTCATCACATCTAACGACACAAAAATTAACACAATACCAGCCAACCATCAATAGATAACGCAATATTAAAATAATTAAAACGCAGCGTAAACGACAACCCCAAGAAACAAAGAAAAAAAAATGAAAAATTGAAACGAGTAACAAGAGAAGGCAAGCCGAGCGTGAGTGAGACATACAGAACGCGACGGACATTCGTCGGCAGCGCGCAGCTCTGAACTTGAATGCGCGACGAATAATTAAACGTCAGTCACACGCCCGTGCGCACGGCTGCGCAGCCGAGCTCTCCTCGTCCTTGGCGCGCGTTTATTTATCGGGCTATTTATCGGCGGGTAAACCGAGGAATAGAGTTTAACGACGCGCCCTTACACCGAGGCGCGTGTGCGATCAATCGATGACGTTATTACACGATCGGAGCCGAATGAATCGAGCGCAGCGCTGGCTTATCGCGTTGATAGAGTCGACCGACTAACCCCGAAATATTGTTTAATCTGATAAGCCTTGGTATGGATGTTGATCTAATGTGGAAGAGAGATTTAAAAAAGAAAGGATTTATTTGGAAGAGGTATGATTTTTAAGGGATTTAAGGAATATTTTTTTGAATTTTGTAAAGAGATTCAGTTGAATTCGTATGATTTAATTTTGCTGAATAATAATAGCCGTCGTGTATAATCTCTTATTATACCATCATACTAAAAGAGGATCAGACAAAAAAGATAGTCTTTAAAACTTTGGAAATGAGATAAAAAGTTCCTTTTTATTCAGTATGGATATCCTATTATACTTAATAAACTTTCATCTTCATTAAAAAGTTTTATTTTGCAGATGTAAATGAAAAAATATATAATTTTGAATTAGTTATTTTCTAGCGTGTAATAAGAGTAAAAGTAGTAATTATTTGTAAAATGAAATCAATTGTTACATAAAGTATTTTAATTTCATTATATGACATTGTATGTAAAATACTACTTATCCATTTACATTTTTCAAGTTTATTATATACAGTGTATATTTTGATATTCACTGAAACTGTTAATTTCTTCATTCAATTACTCTCAAATTTGGGGGTTTTATTTAGTTTAACCTAATTCTAAATGAAGAAAAGTTCTCGACAACTTGCAATTCACGAAATGTTTTCTTTTTAATTATGAAACTAACAAAACAATTTTCAAAGTTAAGGTTGCTAAGTAAATATTTAATAGAATATTTAATTGCGAACAGAAACTAAACTAGAGTTCTTAAAGTCTAATAGGGTTCTTATAGAGTCCTTAAAATCTTAATATATAGAAAGAGTAATTTTATATTTTTAGTATTTTTTAGTATAGTAGTCTTGGAGCTCTCCAATTTTTTCATAAAGTGTTTATATTTTTTGATAATATTAAATATTAAATACTAAATATAATGTAGTTCTTAAAATTTCCTTATAAAAAATTCTTTATTTATAATTTAATATGCTAGTCGTAATTGGTATCTTATTCTAACAATCATGTTTGTTTGAAAAGTTTTTGTATGATAATCCAATTTTTTCATAATAATAGTAATTTTTATTATCTCTTCAATACAACCTGAACCGATCGATATTTGTTCATATAGTATTCAATTAAATTAAATAAGTTCTCGAAACATCTTTTGGACTACTCAAACTCTTCTTAACATTAATAATAATACAATTATTAATTTTATATCAAGATGCTTTAAATGTAATTCAACAGTCCTCTAGAATTTTTTTCAAAGTCAAGCAGCCTGATAAAAAATTCGAGACGGAAGCTGCTCACGTCTATTAAGCGGGATGCACTAAACAGGGGCTATCTGCTCTATCGATTGCCGCAGCCCTGAATAAATACCAACACGAATAGTCGAACTGCTGGCTACCTCCCCGACCGAGCGATGAAGATTCTCTTGCGAGTATTACGCAAAGTGCGCCCGTCCGCCCTTGGTTATTTCTCTTAGAACGAGGCAGCTGTCGATTCTGTCCGCCCTTATTTTTTTTCCTTCGTTATGATTGTCACGTTACTAGAGAAAAAACAGAATAATGGTGCGGCGGTGGATAAAGGGAAAAGTGGTGGCTTACTTTTTTTTTTATAGAATCGTAATATTTTTTAGTAACACATGTGGACTTGTTGAATGCAGTATCATGCGTGATAATTGAATATATTGTTGAGTTTTTGATTTAGAATGACAAATTTAAATATGACATCTTTATATGTAAATATTGAATAATACAATATTAACAACTTGAATTTTAAGGAAATGCGCGAAAAAATAAAGAAGCGAGATTAAATAAGTAAAATAAATATTATAATTAGGAGTCATGAAAATGTTGGATGCAATACAAAAAAAATAGAATATTTTGTTCGAGGATTATGGAAATCTATACAGATCTCAAATAACAAAGCAAAGAAAACAAGCGGAAGTGACAAAAGGAAATTGGATTGAGAAACGAAAAGGGGAAAACCGATACTAAAATTGTTACGTTATGAATAAAACATTTGACCCTTTGATAGTAATCATTGCAATATAAAGCTGTATTGTGCTTCGCAAAGTGGTTTCTTCAATTAGCAAATAAAAACTGAATAAGCCGAATTTAATGATTTCAAGTATCCTTTTTTACATTTCTATTATTATTATTTCAAATATTTTAAGAGCTTTTCTATTTTAAGTCTGTATTTTTGTTTGATTTTAAAGGTCATTTTGTATCACTTTTTTATTAAAGAAATAGAAAAATTTTTCTATTTAACAATTACTTATTATGTTTAAAATTTGTATGTAATTTGCAATCAAAATAGTTCAATTAGTCAATTATTCTATTAATAAATAAAGCTAGAACGATATTTAAGTTTACAGTTTTATTTAGCACTATATTACATCTAAAAAATTTTAATTACTAGTTTTAGCAGTCCATTTATGCTACATATTATGTTAGATCTTGTTTAGTAGCACCACCTTATAGTATTTTCCAAAAATGATCCTACTAAAAAATTCACCGAAAAAAATCTTCGCACATATTTTACCACGCAATCCTGCAAGAATATGAAAGAATCAAAAACAATAAAGTAAACAAGTTTTCAGATGGGAGCAACCAATATTTTGTACTGTTTAGAAGTGAAAATTACTTTAAATCCACCCTTTGGTACATTTACATCGAAAAAAATATTTTTGCACGTTAAAGGTGCAAATGAAGCGCGACTCCTATCAGGAAATATTTTTGCTTTATTACTTTTGTGAAAAAATGTGCAAACATATTTTTTCGCATGTAATGGAGATGAGTTTAAAATAAAATATTCGCCCCTAAATAAATGATAGTTCAACCACAATTTAAGTACCAGAAATAATTCAGCTGAAACTTATAAAAATATTATAGACTTAATAAATAATTATTAAATTATACATTTAATAAATAATTATGTAAAAACTGTTCAAAAAACTAATAATGCTTATTATCAATTTATAACAAGACAATACGATCGGTCGTCCCGTTTAAGAAAAGCGATAATGTAACAGTACTACACAATTAATCTACTTCTTACGACAGCTGAAGCACAAGCATATACAAAGCTCGAGACTACAAACCAGCGGAGACACAATAAACCAAATTTAAATATCCTCGGAAATGTAGGCCGAGGCTCTCGGTTCGCCTGGCCGCCAGCGGCGCGCGGAAGGAGAAAAGGGGAGAACAGATAAGAGTCGGCGAGTCGGAATGGGAACGGATCGAGGGGCAGGGCAAAAGAGAAAGAAAGAGAGAGATAGAATAGCGAAACTGTCCGCAACAGGTACGCCACGGAGAGGATCGCGTGGCGGCTCCGGTCCGCCGGAAAATCATGGCTTGCATAATAAATACATCGGGGCTGCGAGCGCCACGAAATTGACCCGAGGAAAATCTCTCTTCCTTTCATGCATCGAGGAGAAATAGGGGACGGCCCCCGCTGTATTAATATTGAGCAGCAGCTCGATCCTGCCAGTTTTTCGTTCTATTTTTGAGATGGCAGACGAGGACTGAGGTTTTTACCTCGAAAAGGCAGAGGAGAGGTAATTTGTGAGGAGGAAAAAACAAATGAATAAAATGTTGAGGGGAATTTTGTAGAGGCTGATGAAAAGTTGATTTGCACTCCTGAGAGTTATGAAATATTTGTTTTGCTATCTTGTAGGTTATAAGACACGTACTTGTTTTCCGGTTACGCGAAAAAGATTCTTTTTTTGTCCTCGGAATATTAAAGGACTATATTTTTTACGGTTTGAAGATGTCTTTTCAACGAATACGATGGTCGTTTTCGTTTTTCTCTAGTATTTCTATTTTAAAAAACGCATTTGCACTAGCATTTTCAAAAAGAGTGAGAAGTCTTCCATATCAACTTGAGATTTTATCGAAGATAAGTTTTTTATATTATTTATGTGCTTCGTTTGATTGTTTGAAACAGATCTTTGTATTGGCAAAAGCGCTGAATCCTTAATAAAAAAACACTATTATTACTAAAATCTTTTTCTTTTTTCATAACTATCAACAATTTATTTAATTACATGATTCAAATAGTGATCTAATTATAAAAACTTTTTAACAGAAACTAGGTTCTTCACGTCGCAATTTATCCTCATTATAGTATCAAGGCTCGTATCGTAAAATAAGCTAAACTTCTCCCACAGCAAGGGCCTCACCGAGCATAAATTACTACGGCACGTGAACTTCTACTTGCCTTCCATTCAGACGAACGCGTATCGAAAGCCCATATCTCACTTTCTCTCACCTTCTCTATCTCTCTCTCTCTCTCTCTCTCTCGTTCTCCCTGTCCATACCCTTGCATCGGCACGGAATTAGCCATGCGAGCACACAACTCACGGCTGAGCGAAGGGAAGCTTTAAATTGCTCGGCGTAGGCGGCCTGTGTTACGGCGCCTCTCGAGCCATGATCACGTCGTTAAATTCAGACCTGCATGCGCCCATCCGCGCTCGCTCTGGCAAATTCGACTCCGAGTCTCGCGCGCGATTTGCGAGGAGGCGCCTTAAACTTGGATTACCAGCGATTTGCTGGGATGCAACTTCCTTCTGTATCGATTGCTGCGAACGTTTTCTAGGGTTGGGATTAGCTAAGTAGCATTGGGCAATTTCTGTGATTTGCGATAAGATCGATAATTGTTGTTTATTCAAAATATATTTACATACTTTATATGTAATGATTGATTTTTTTTTGTGATAAGTTAACCAGTTTCTTGATATTGTATCTAAAGTGTAAGTTTAAAATTTCAATGATATTGTTAAGTATTATTGGATAATCTTGATTTTACAGTTTAATATCGGTTAGGTCATGAGCTTTCCGCAATGTTTTTCTTGCAGACAATAATTGTAGGATACTGTATCAAATAATATTTGCATAGTGCAGAGTTTATATTGCGGCAGAGTCAAGGTTTGCTACCGAACGGCTGCGTTCGATACTTCACTGATATAGTTAATTTCCAATAGTTTCGAGCCACAGTTTCATTAGCGCGGCAGACTAGCTAGTGCGTAGCTAAATTCGGCAGTAAACTACCCGAAGAATTAATATTGAAAAATTTTACTGAAGGTGAAACACATACTTGCTTGTACGCATATGCGTGTTTGTAAGGAACAGGAAAATATTTAAATATTTTTATTTGTGGTACAAACAGTGAATTAATTCTTGAAAAATATTTAATAATCGCTTCATTAATAATAAAAGTTTATTTTATATACTTTCGATGTTCATTACCAACTCAATCTCAAATTCAAACTAATTTTATCAAAAATTTTTATGGGAAAAATATTTTACTTTTTTTAGAACTGAAATTGCACATTTAATTGCTTTTTAATTAGAATCAGAATAACGAATTTATTTTTATGCAACCCCGTTTAAAAATAGGTGATAGATAAAAAGTGTTTTGATGGTCTATTCCATTCGAGATTCCATTAATGATTCAGGGCATTAACGTAACCGTGTACATAAATGAGACTCTGGGTATGTAATGGAAATTGCACTCAAGTGTAATAACATTATTCAAATCTGTTGCTCGGTCAACTTAATTATTACTCTAATTTATTCATTCTACTTACTGTATATAGACCTTGTAAAATTCAAGCTATTAAAATTGTATTCTTTCTTTACTTTTCATCATCTATTTTAAAAATTTAATTTTTTGAATTTCACGTATATAAGTTTTAATTTAATAGGTATAATGAATCAATTAATTTAAAGCAATGCATTTTTTTAGAAGGCAAGAGCAGGGCTATATTGAATACATTATTTATTTATTTATTCTGCTGTTATAAAGTGGATAATCATATGTAACTATAGGAATGATTTTAAACATTACTCTTGGAAAATTTTGAATAATAAAAATAACTATTTGCAAAGATAGAAATATTTTAAATTTATTTTAACGTTAAAAAGTTACAGAATTAACACGACTCTTTAGTTTTTACAAATTGAACAATGCCCACGACCAATGGAAAAAATCCTTGGAAGTGCAACCTCTGAAACCTATAGTTGTTTAGATTATAAAAAAAAAATGAATTTTAAAAAAAATTTTGACCCCCATAAGTGGTACTGAAATAGGCCTTTGATTTTTCAAAGTCTGACTAGTCCGCGGCATTATCTACTGCAAACCAAATTAACCGTAAAAATATACTTAACTGCAAGGCTCCTCAATCTAATCAATTTTATTCGATCACTTATGAAAAAATACAACTTTCAGGACCACCCTCTATGTTTACAAAATCATTAATTGATTAGTACAGGGAGCCTCGATTGCAATGATTGTTATTAAAGATTTTGTAAACATAGAGGGTGGTCCTGCTAACGAAAGTCGGCCATTTCGACCCTTTACACGGTTTCCGAGCAATCATTTTTTTTAGAAAGTTGTATTTTTTCATAAGTGATCGAATAAAATTGATTAGATTGAGGAATTTGCAGTAGATACTACCGCGGACTAGTCAGACTTTAAAAAATCAAAGGCCTAATTCAGTACCACTATGGGGTCAAATTTTTTTTAAAATTCATTTTTTTTTATAATCTAAACAACTGTATAGGTTTCAGAGGTTGCTCTTTCAAGGTTTTTTTTATTGGTCGTGGGCATTGTTCTTTATAAATATTCATTTATTATTTTCAAAAATAAATTTTTGATTTCAAATGATTGGATAAAAAGATTTACGCCAGACATAAATGTCTAACAAACCTGTATAATAAGAAACGACCTTACTTATCAACAGAACTAAAAGAATACTCATAGATGCATTTCTTCTACACATAAAACTAGCATTAAATTCAGGTGAAAAGGGAAGTTCAATCAAATACTAGTTGTGAAACTGCAATCGTGCGAGTACAGATACTCGACGGATTAGGTGTTGGCACTTTATCCTCGTAAATTGTGATCCCGAGGCCAGTCTAACAGCGCATTAACGATGTATAGTCGTCATCGTGGCCCAGCCGTGCATTACAAACTCCACTAATGCGAGAAAGATTAGCCCTGCCCTCCAGTCGTTTGTCAAAACGATAAGCATCCCTGTCTATCTTTCCCACATGCTCTCGATCCATTAGCCAACGCCGAGCTTACCGACTTCTGAGCTCTTTATTTTTCACACTGCAATCTACCTTTGATTGCGATTAATCCCGATGCCTGCATAAGTAGCTGTTGGAAACTATAAAACTCTTTTCAGCCTAGACTAACCGAATTGATGACTGAACATCTCCCGCAGCTTTTGTTATATTGGCTTCGATCACCGAAATGCATGCATACGCAAACTCAGCTCTGTTAAATTTAATTATTACCCGGCCGAGTGGGCGAGCGTTTACTCCTAAAACTCAATAAATTTCCATGCCGGGCTATCAGAGTCACCCACGCGTAATGCAAAACCACAACACCCCCGACAAAACGGCCTCTCTCGCGATCCAAGTTTAGAATTCGCCGTCATCGCTATCCACCTTTAGCGGGCCGCGCGCGGCTCGGCCGGCCGCACGCGCAGTCCCAGCCCGAGCTCAGCTCGAAATTAAATCGATTGCGCTCTCCGCGGTCGGATCCCTTTTCCAGCTTAATTAACGAAAGAGCTCGGGAACGAGCAACCGCAGACGCGCGGCGGCGCGTTTTCGAGCAGCGCGTGATTTCGTTTAGCGCGCTGATGAGGCGCGCTTCGAGTGCTCGCGTGGTGCGACTCTCTCTCTCTCCATTGCTGGGTGCCTGTGCGAATCGCTCGGGAATTATTCGTCGGAGCGTGTCTGTGGAGTTGCGTGAGATTTTTTTTCGAGGAATTTTGAAGCTTTTGGTTAGCGGTAGTTGGTGTGTGTTTTAATGAAGATTCGTGATTGCTGGGAGGGCTTGGAGGATTGGGAGTGTGGTAAAGCTGATGAAGGTTTCCTCGCTTTTGGACTTTTCTTTTCAAATTGATTCTATAATCTGGCCATTCGTATTTTAAAGTACAGTGGAGGAGAAAAACCATCGATCCACGTCGGGATAACCGGCTAAAAGGCTGGAGAAAAAAGCCATGGATTGAATAATCGATCGCGGCAGAATCCACGCTTTCTAGCCGCGCTTAATCGCCGATCCGTCAGTCAAATTCGGGCCCGTAAGAGCGGCTGAATGCTAGCTCTTTCATGTGCCGCTTTCCCAAATTTCGTAGCTCGGGTAGTCGTGAAACGTTCTCCCATTGTTCTATTCTCTCTCTCTTTCTCCTCTGTCTCTTTCTCTTACTCTCTCTCTCTCTCTCCCTTCTGCCATAATGCAAACATCGGCTGCTCGTTACGGTACGAGCGCGCGAGCTGGCCAAATTGACGTGCGCCTCTTCGTGTGTACGTATGCGCGCGGGCGCGTTAGCGAGAGACGGAGATGGATAGACGGATCGGGAAGAGGAGAGAGGGAGAAAGAGAGAAGGGGAGGGAAAAGGGGCAATAATGTGGAGGAAGAAGGGGGGGTTGGGGGGCTGTGAAATCACCGAGTAGCATGAAAGCTGCCAGTCATCCTTTTAGTGCTCTGGCGCTTCTATATAGTTATTCACTGGGTCGTTTCTCTTGCGCCCCTTCGTCCTCTTTCTCTTTCTCTCTCTCTCTCTCTCTCTCTCTCTCTCTCTCTCTCTGGCAATAAATTGTATTTATCTATTTTCCTGCGTCTATCTGCAATTTTAGAAGATGGAAGTAGAAATATAAAAATTTAATTATAGATAATAAAAGTTAAATAGATATAAGTTTCATAACATTACGTAACAAAAAAAATAATAAATCTTCAAAAATATGCAAAACTTTGATAGCAACAAGGGTTTCACGTCACCTTAATAGATTACATATAAATTTTTAGTTTTTACAAATGCTACATTAAACGATCGCATGTGATTTGGATATAAATATTACGCCTATTACTAGTTTTACTGAAATTGATTGGTAATGAAAAATTAAGTCCAACAAGTAAGATTCTGTTTAAAGTTAAAGCAACAAAATTTATGTAATATGTTATCTATTTGAATAAGTATTTTTTGTTTTAAAGCACTACTTGGAAGAAAAAATAAGTATAAATGTCTAACCTTAAATAAATGACACAACACATTCATTAGTAGAAACAGCCTGATTTGGTCAGACAATAATTTAGTACTTCATGCCAAATTGGTTAATTTTTTATATTCATGTAAAATTTACAAATTTAAAAACATATTATTTTTACTCAAAACCTGATAGTATTTTTTATTCGGATAGGAAACAACTACAATGAACCGAGTTTCATTAAATCAGATTTGTGTGCATATTATACTCCATGAAATGAGTAGTTTAAGCCCTTATTGAAGTCTGTGCTACCTAAGGAACCTACATTATATACTTTTGAATTACTATAAAACGTTTCCCCAAAAGTTAAAAGTTCTAGAAATATCCCCATATGCTCATAACAGGATTTTTAAAAGCATCAGATTGAGAAACACCGATAAATATTTCAAATAACATTAGTCAAACTATGGAATAAATAAAACCACTTCAAACACAAAAATCATAAAATAGTTCTCATAGTATCCATTAATTCTAAAACCTCAATTTCCTACACCAATCCTCTTCCACCACCTCGAAAAAGACGTTCCTCCGATCGCCAGACGACCTATCAAACAAACAAAAAAAAACGGGGCAAAAAGTGAATCGCGAAAATTCACTTTGGCCCAGCTGTCTCTCCATAAAGTAATATTTGTCGTCCGCTGCTCTTCCCCTCGCTCGCCAAAGTGCCAAAGAATCTCGCGCTCCCACGCAGCGGTGCTGGCAGCTCCTAATCCGGCTCGTGCCTGGGCCGAGTGCTTTTTCGCGCGTGCGAGGCGAACGCCCCAGCTCTTTCTCTCTCTCTCTCGCTCTTCGATCGCTCTACGTCGTCCCTCTTTTTGGAGAGGGCGAAGAAAACGTGAAAGCGATTTTTTACCGGCGGCAGCGTGTTAGGGTTTGATGCAGCAGATCGATTTCCGAGCTTCAGGGTGGCTGGTAATTTAGGGACGTTGTTAGGGGTGGGAGGTGATTTTTCTTCGGAGTTAGAGGGATAAGAGGTTGAATTTTGAGCGTCGAATTGAATTTAAAATATTGTAAGTTTTGGATTGAATTGCGTTTCAAGGCACGTGAAGTTGTTTGAGTTTTTTATGTGTTTATTGAGTGGATGTGAATTGACTTATGTTTTATATAGTGTTTTTTAATTAGAGCACGGGCATTTTGAAGTTTATTATTGTAGAAACTATATGTACTTATGATTAAATTGAGCTAAAATAAATATTATTGAAGTTAATTAGTCATTAATCAGAAGAAAATAGTTTCGGCATTTTATAAATCTTTAATACGTATTATAAGATCTATTATTTTTACGTTTATTCCAATCTACCAGTGCAAAGTCTTAGGTCATAAGTATAAAACCTTTATAATGCAGATTATAAGACTCATTGAGGACGTTTAATTTTTTAGTGCTTACTTTTTATATGCTTTTATTTATCATCGGTGAAGTAATAAACACTTTAAGTGCGCGTCTGTTTCACGATCGACACAATTCGATGCTTTGCATATTAAAAATTTCCTCGTTTCTTTTCGAACCTCGTTCTAGAATAGTTTGAATAACAAGGGTGCGCCTTCTTTACGCTCTTACTCGTATACGCCCCGTTACGCCCGATATATACATAATGATTTGATCCTACGATTTCTCTTTTTTATTTCTTTTCACTTCTTTGTTGTACGCCTTCATGTCATTAAGCGAGTTTATAAAATTATGACGCTTATAATGGATTAAAATAATCGAAAAACTTTTATGCATTTACTATGAATGTTAATTATAACATCAATACGATAAATATAAACTAATATAAATTAATTAATATAAACTTATTATGTGTTTATTTCAAAACCAGTCATAAAGAATCAATAATTACTTTATAAACAATTAATTTTATCATTTTAACATACACTAGAAAGAAAATTTTTGAAAAGGTTTGGGAGATTTTTGTTGTTTCAGTATGGAAAAATCAATGATTTATTTAATTTCAATAATTTTAGAAAATTTGGTGAATTTTTGTATTTAATTACGATTTATCATAACTATTAATCATATTCAAGTTTTTTTATCATAATAATCAAGAATATACAATACTGTTTTCCTAGAAATGATATAATTTAAAAGAAAATTCTTATATCACTGGAATTTAATTATCCAGGGGATAAAACTATAAGTGTCTTACTTCATTTTTAAATAGCCTTATCAAAATCTCTATCCCGGGGGTGAGCTTCTCGTATAGTCAATGTTGTTTATATTTAAATTTTAAAACCAAATAAGTTTGAAATTATAATTTTTCACTGGAAACTCTAGACTTCAAAGATATTTGATTCTCCCGGCTAGCTTGGCACGTGCCAAGTTTCAAGTGACTGTGAAACTTTTAAAAAACTCGAACAAAAAACTTTTTATTACAGAAGACTAAGTTTCAAAATTCATGAATTTAACTTTTTCTTAAGCAACAAAAACTTATAAGTAACAATTCATCAAAATAAATACCAAGAGTCAATTTAAAGAATAAATCGCATTGGAATGCCGTATATAAGAATTAACAATTCACTCCGACAATAGCATCGGCCATGAAATTCCAAGATCAAACTCTGAGAATTCTCGTAAATCATTTTCCTTCATCGCTCTCAAAGACCCCAGCAGGAATCCTTGACTTACCGAAAAATTTATCGAGCCCAATTCGAAAAACTATAAAATCCAGAAATAAAACCGAACAGCACGATTCTCCTACGCTTTCTCGACATTCTAAATTCTTTCTCTCCAGCCTCATCAAATTCCTCTCTCGCCACCTCCTCGTGAAGGCTAGGAGGGTGAATTAAACACGTGGCTGCCGCGGCACGTCTTATAACGAGCGAATGCTGCCGACCGGACCTCGGCCACCCACGTATAATAATGCGACGCTCGCGGTTAGGTAGCTCTCTCTCTCTCTCTCTCTCTCTCTCTCTCTCTCTCTCTTTGCAACCTTGGGTCTCTTGCACGCGTCCGCACGAGGCTGCGTCTCTCGCGCACGCGCCTTGTCTGTGGTTGCCCCGAGACAGTTATTATTCGAGGCTTCCTCGGGAGCGATAGTCGCCCCGAGTGTTCTGCTCGAGTGGAAACTGTTGCGTTGGCTAAGGCGTGTGGCCTTGTCGGTAGGAGTTGATGTAGGTAAAGCAAGTGGGAATTTGGGAACGGAGTCAAGCTGACTTTAAGGGGTAGAGCTGGCGAAGTGGTGGAGCTTTAAAATATTATTATAAGGGAAGGCTTATTTAATTACCTTAGTTTGGGTCATACTTGAATGTCTTACATATCACGGATGTATCTACTTATGTCGATTTTCTTAATTCTGCTGAAAATAGAATGATCGTAAAAGTGAGCGTATTCAATCGAAATAACCTGATTTCACAGAATTTGCTGTAAAATATATCGAGTGTACTTTATTATGCGTTAAAATGACGTATAGTTAACATTTTTTCCTTTCTTCCTTGTTAAAAATACTTCGAATAATTTTTATATCGTATATAAGATAGCAATTATGGTGGTATTGAAAAAGTAAGCATCGAGTTAAAAAGCAAGAAAGAAAAAAAAATTTCTGCATCGCTTCTTCTATTATTAGAAACAAAATAAGAAGCAATAAGAATTTCGTCTCAGAATATAATACAAGATAATAAAAAGTTTAGTAGCGCGTAGGTGTTTTAAGTTTTGCCTTTTACTCGCGTATTTCATGGATGACGCATTTCGAAGAAGAGGAGAGAACTCAGATGCTGGGAGAATTTCAAGAATGCGCGACATAAAAATAAGTGAGGGACATAAAACAATTAAAATTGTTTCTAGCTTTTGTTAAAATATTAAGTATTTTTTATGTTCCTTATTATTTGTTATACAGTAAATAAATATTATCTATAAAATTATTATCTATATAAAATCTATTTTAAAAATAATTTGATATTTTGCACCTATTTTAATCGAGCAATACAATAAAGTAAAAAATTAAATAAATTTAGTTCTGACAAGAATTATACCAGAGTATTATATTATATGATAATAGAATAACATTCTATTGCAATTTTTCGTCTATTAAGACAAACTAAAAAACAATTGAATTACTTGTTTTAAAAAACCTCCAGTAAACAAATGATGCAATTGTTTTTTATCTAGAACCTAACAATCAACATACTCAAAATACATGTCAAACTCGACATCTCCATAATCAACATTACGAGGGGTGCAAATCATCCGCCCCTCCCCTCGCCCCCAATAAACCGCTGCGTAAAAAAAGTCAATAAAAGCCTCAGCCCCGCTAAATCAATAGACTTCCCGATGCACACGCAAGAGACAAATCTCAAGATATCTCGACCTCTCTCTGTGTTACAGCACGCAGCTTCGGCATGAGGGTCGTGGGCGGCAAAATCGGCGGCGACAACCACCTCTACGCTGTTATCGTCTGGACGGTATCTGGGGGACCGGCCGAGAAGGCCGGCTTGCAGCAGGGTGATAAGGTAACGTACACACTTACGCGCTTATACGTGCGTCATTTACTATTCTGGGGGATCCTTTTCTCGCGCCTTTATGTGCACTCCTTTTTGTTTGAGGATCTTCCCTTTTTCCATTACTTTACTTTTTACGACGACACCTTTTGCTCTCCTTTACACACGAATTTTCATTTTACGATCGGCGTATACTTTCTTATTTACTGGGATTTTTAGCAAGGGGCGTGCGAGTGCCTCGATTAATTAAAATAGCATTGCTTTATAATAAATAAAATTTTAAGAGTCAAAGGTTATTTATTACAACGGCTACTTTTTATATATATAGAAAGAACATTTTATTAATTTCAAAGAAATTCTAAAGTATAGGAAAAGCTTTTTTATCTAAACAAAAAGTAATTTTTATTTCTATATGCAAAAACAATTATGTAGCTTCGAGTATAAAACAAATAATTTTATTGTGCTACATTCGAATGGATGAAATTAATAATTTTCTATAATGTAAAGACTTTTTTGAAAACTATTGTAGAGAAAAAGAAATAAGGAAGGAAAAATGGTACAGAAATTTTATTTACCACTCAATTCGACTTTACGAGAGAAATCCGTAATTGGCGTAGGGTCGGTTCATAGCTTTCGATCCTTTTTCGTTGTAAAATCTTAAAAAAGCTCTAGAAACGACCAGTTATCAGAATGAAGAATCTCGTCTTTTATTACCGTTCGTCTCTTGATGCCTTACGGCACGAATGTTACCCATAGCGAGCGGTTTTCGAATCGTCCCGTCATTGAACGTCCATACTGGGAATAAGGGCAGGGTTGAATAGACGGATTTCGGCTGATATTCACGGATGATTCATCTCATATCTCCATTCATTTCCTAATCTAGGTAGAAAGCTGTTTGAATTCTACCAGTTCTATGTGTCTCTAAAAAGAAAAATCAATATTTGAAACTGTATTAATTTATATTAAAATAAAATTGTATTATTAAAATTAAAAATATGTTAATTGGAATATTTTATTTATAACTATTCAGATCATACCGTAATAACTATTTTATATATTTGAAACTAAGCATAATGTCAATAAATGTAAATACAAAACTATATGCAACGAGGTAAACAAGTCGATTTTTGCCTCTGACTATTTATGCTTTAGAAAAGCGAGGAAAAATAAATTCCCACGCGAAAAAATCTTTGACTTTATTTTCTTTGTTGTATAATACAATATTTAAAAAAGAAGAAAAGGGACATTAAAGAAAATATAAAAAATGCACTTTATAAAATATCTATGACCAAGCATATTGTTAGAATAATTCGAGTCCTGACTACCTAGTTGCCTGGAATTTGATCGTGCTGTTTTTGTTTACGGCTAACATTTTGAGTTTATTTATTTTAACTTAGCGCGATGTGCTAGTTCACTTTATCAAATATTTATGACTGAATTTTGTTGCCAGAATAATTTGATTGGCTCTCTTCAATTTTATCGAATTGATTTTATTTAGCGCTAACATTTGAGATTTGTTTAATATAACCGTGGAAATATGCGCAGGCACGCACAGTGCGCGTGATGTGCTTATATTATTAAATAACTAGAGGAAAATGGAATGAATCCGGGTAGTCTATTTTCTCGGAAATGAGTGCTTCTATCTCATCGAAAACTAGTCTATTAAGAAGTCATGCGAGTATCGCTTACGTATGCATAGTTAGAAGAGACAGTTATGCGTTTGACTCAAAGCAATAAAAAAAGATACTCAACGAAAAAAATTCTTATAAATACAGTAATTTATTATCAATGAATAACTAAAACCTATGTTGTAAATTTAGAATTCATGCTTTTCTGTGGGGCAGTAAAATGAACATTTTTGTTATGATACATAACCTTAAATACTACCAAATATGTGCGATATATTAAAGGTCACATATATTCCTTTTTGTCCATAATTTTATTATTCGAATAAAAATAATATTTTTATTAGTTTTGATACTAGTAGCCACATTCAGTTTATGCTAATATAAGTGTCTGCATCATAAAGAAAATTCTTATTTTTGTCACAATAAAAATCTAGTTTTATCCGTATAGTATTTATTGAAAAAATGTTTATATTTAAAAAATAAAATTGTGTTAATAAACTTTAAAGTTATTCTATGGGTACTAAAAATTTTGTATGTAAAAAGCTCTCTGGCTGCCATATAATTTTGAAAAAAAGTATCTCTTTTTACCCCATGCTTCCTTACTCAAGAAATAATAAAATTAAAGAAAAATTATAAGAGAATATTATATAATCTTAAATCAAGCTCTCTGTCTGAACGACAAATCTTGGGAGAACCATAAAACTCAACGTCAGGTAGCAAAACTTGTTTTCGCGCACGCGATATAATGAAATAGTAGCTTGATTCGCCGGCTTGGCAAAATGAAGATTGAACGTGCCGGGGCGTCAAAGCTTTATTGTAATTAATTACCGAGCGAACGATCGCCCACCATCCAGCTGCGGGTTATCGCGCTGCTAAAACAGTATGTTGCGGTAATTTGGCGTGGGCTACTGCCGCCTTTCACGGGGGCCAGACGAACCTTGGCCGATCTGTTTGAATTAAGCTCTAACGGCTCGCGTCGATGTTTTTTTATGCCGTGAGTTAATTTCTAGGACCTTTGTTTTGTTTCCTTTTCGTCCGTTTGCTCATAATTAAATGTAAAAATTATAGTATTGCTAAGAAGTTAAATATTTTACTGTGTGACTGTGATATAAATTTGCATTTGATGAATTAATGGGAGTAAAAAAGAACTCGAAGAAAGGGCACGATTTATTATTAGTCCAGGGCTTGAACCTGGGACTTTATGTTTTTGCAAGGATTGCTGTTTCCACTAAGCTCCGAAAGAACATTTTATTTCGAATTGTCCTTATATAGTCATCGTAATAACACGAACCATTCCTACTTACGCGCCATCTATGAAAACTTCGTATAATTGAAAAATTACTATATCCTAGATGGCAAAAAGGACAATTTATGGAATTGTCATTCAATAACTTTTAGTTCAATTTACATATTAACTTGATTATTTTTAGAACCGGAGTTCTAAATCAATATTTTCAACGGGCATTATACCAGATATTTTTCTATACATTGTGAATTTTTATTTTAGAAGTCTGGCATAATTTTGTCAGATTTTTACGAAGTATGAATAAAAGTGGCTTTCATTTATCGACCGCACGTAATCACTGTCCACGACTACTTTTTTATTGTCCGAAAATCATCACGTAGCATCATCCTCTAATTTCTCTTTCTCTCTACTTTTTTCCTTTTCTCTCCAAGAACAGCGTGGCTTGCTTGCTACATATTTCAATCTTGGGACCGTTTACACCCTTGTGTATGTAACGCGCGAGTGAACAAACGACCGGCGCACCTAATCTTGAGAGATGATTCTTCGTGGATTGACGATTTATAAGGATTTTGCTTTCCTCCCAGCGATCTGCTCTATCAACACGAGTGTTCGCTAATATTACACTCGCAATTTCTTGCAACTTTTGGCTTTAGACTAATTTGAACAGTAGTGTGGTAACTTTAATGTAGGAATAATAAATATTGTTACATGGAATATTTTATTATTATCATTCTTGACTAGTAAAAATAATTTTTTAGTAATAATAAAATAGAATGAATCTTAGAAAGTGATTCAAGTTCAGTTTCATTAAAATTATATGTAAGACATGTATAAAACAATTTTAAATGGCAATACATAATATTAAATATTCTTACATTAATTCTTTTTGATTAAAACAGAAAATTTCTATTTTTCAATTTCTCCACCTGTTTTTCTTTTTCTTAATCCAAGCGCCAATCTTCTTTTCGTACTTCATGAAACTTTAGAAATCTTCGTATCCTTCTTAAATTTGATGAAAGCATCGTTACTGCGAATTGGTTTGAACATAAACTTACTAGGTCAGTGAAGGATAAGAATTATGATTTAACTTTACATTTCGTTATGCCGTAAGAGAAAAGTCTCTGCTTCTTTTCAACTAACAATTTTAC
>JAPYZA010007077.1:9800-26244 GCA_030522685.1 Eupelmus azureus
TAATGCGTGCTTTCAATTATCGAAATGAGCCGCGGGCGCGATCGTCAGCGATTTTAATTGCCCCTGGCGCTCTCGTCAAAGCTTTAACTGTGCATGTAATTGCGAGTGCAAGGAGATGACTATGCGCGCGTGTGCTAGAGTCGTGATGATTTTAGAGGAGCGGGGTCAGTTCGGTTTGTGGCGAGGTGATGCGGGTTATTTTTCTGGTGATAGTTTTGTGAGAGGTATGCGCTGAATTGGAGGAAAATGTATACTGGGGATCGGGTAGTCATCGGTGATAAAATTTCTTATTTATGAAGGAATTTTTGTGAGTCAGAACTGGCGTCGTACTTGCGATGATGCATCACAGGATGATGTGAACAGCTGTACATTAACAGTATTGTAATGTAATCTTAATTTTCCGTAGCATGATGCCACAGAAAATAAAACATAAAAATAGTTAAATATTAAAAAATTATATAATTTAAATTTATGACTTGACTGCATAACAAAACGTTTCAGCATATTTTCTTGCTTGAATCCCTACTTCAAATAAAAATCTCCATTTATATACTAAAGCACGCATAAACCCCACACTTACTTAGCTTGTCACTACATCTAAATTAATTTACCTACAAACCATCATTACGCTCGACTATATAATTTACTAATCACCTCATTAGTCGCTCGCGAGGCTCTCCACTCTAGCCCCGCAACGTCAGCCCCAGAGAGCCGCATCTTCACCGCTATCAGCTCCGTTGGCTCAATTATGACGCCTCGCAGTCGGCGCTTCTGAGACGCTCCAACGGCGCGAAGTACAGAGTTAAAAAAAAAAACGACGAGCTCGCGTTAGAGTCGTTAGAAAGCGCGAGTACACGAGCCGGCCACCACCTGACGCGTCGTCGACTGATCTTTCTCCGTTATAATCGTCATCCTTTTTGTACAGTGCTGAATGCATATATGTACACGTCTGTCGTTAGCTGCTTTATAGGTGCAACTGCCGTTCACCGAGGTATCAAAAAAGCGCGATATATTCATAATTATTGGTCCTTGACTTGTCGATTGAGAATACGGATGTGTGTGCGCGGGTAGGTAACTGTAAGTGCGTGAGGCGCGGTGATTATTGCGGCACATCCGCGTTTGGAAGGACTTGGCTATCGGCACTATTGGTGCTAGTGGTTTTTATGGGCTTGCGAAATGATTTGTTTGATTGATTTTATTGTTTTACGCGGCGGGTTCGAGTGGTTTATGCGTGTTTGTTTGCTCGCAGGCGTTTGTAATCTTGGGATTTCTAATCGATAACTGTCTGTGCGTTTCGCGTTGCTCGTTTAAATGATTTTCGATCGATTGTTTTAGTTTTTATGGGTAATCTTTGGAAGTAATGAGTTTTGTGTTGGTTTGAATGCGAGGAATAATAATTTTATTTTATTTTTTACGAGATTATTTTAACATTCGGTTTCTCAGAGTACAAGAAGGCTTTGCGATTTTAAGAAACAAAATATTAATGTAATTTAAATTTAAAATATATATTAATAAAAAATCTTTTGATTTCGAATTTAATAGTACATTTTTTCATACCTGTAGGTGACATACACAGACACATGCGTTTAGGGATTTCCATAACTTGTTTTCACATTCGTCAAAATTATTCCGTTAGTAGTTGTGGAATTTATTATTTCAATATTTCTGTCAATAAATGTACGAAAAGTAGTTACTTATATATTATTGTAAAAGTACGTTATGCAGATGCTAAAAATATTACATCACAAATTAAAATCACTTATTCATAAAGCAAACGTTTTATAAATAAAGCATAAATACATTTCTAAACCAAACAAAGCACGAAAAAATTCATCTCCAGCCCTGCACTTGTCACCTAAAGCTGTAGTCTCTCCCTCAAAGGAATCCCGATGCCATAACTATCGACCAACTACCGACTGACGTTCTTCGCGTCTAATGCATACATGCCAGATCAGATCGGTCATAATACCAGCTCGTCGACGAGTGACACGCATGTTTATCGGAAATCGCGATCCACGCCTATCCTCACCTATTGTTCCTATCCTCGCGTAGCTTAGCTCGACATTGAAATCATCGCGACGTTCGAGCGCGCGCCTTTTGTGTAACTATTTTTGAATTTTTTACGTCGCTATTCCAAGGTATCGGCGCTTTGACGATGTTTCCTCTGAACGACTTGTCTTACGACTCGTTCCACAATGAGCGCTCGTTGTAAAGTCCGTTCATTTGCGAACAATGAATGTTTTCGAGCGCGTTTCTCTTGAAGTATAGAACGACGTTTTTTTAATTTTTGGATCGAGGTGAACCTGGGGCGAGTTGCGGTGCTAATGTACGCGTAATTATTAGAGTGGCGAACTTGTTTATTCGGAAGTTTGTATTTTTAACATTGACCTACATTTTAGTTTTTCCTCGCACTGTTTAGAAACTCGTTTTATTCATGTGCTCATCCACAGTTTTAGCGAACGATCGTTCAAGTTTTTAATTAGTTTCTTTCGCATCTTGCCAGGGTTCAAAGTACTTAAAACTAACATAACGCAACTTCACATGTATAAAGTTATACAATGGAACTAATAAACTTTACAACTTCCGTCAGCATCCAGCCTTTTGCAAAAGACGCTACTCTTTATTTTTTTAACCTGCATTAAAAACGAAAAAGTTTCCACGTAAAATCACAATTATCCATAAAGAAACAGCTGCTATTGTTAATACCATCGTTCCACACGTTTTTCTCCACGTCTACAATTACCCTCTCATTAATAATACACAGTCGCTCCACATGAAATCGCTCGGAGCCCATAAATACGTGCAAAAGCGATGATTGATATGGAGGTGAAAACATCGTATTCCATCGCGCGCGCATTGTAACTATACCGACTCGTCGCATCAAATTTTATGCGCTCCGAGGAGCTCTCGCACGAGAAATCAACAAATTGGCGTGCCGAGATTTCACTTTCGCAATGCGCGCAGGATGAGAGAGGGAATCACAACTAAATGCGCGCACAATGAAAGCCCTGCAAGCGCGAGCGAGCGCTTATTATCTTGTGCTGTCATTATTGTTGTTTGATGATTCATCTATCCGGCAGAGGAGAAGAAAAAACGAAGAAAGGTCCTAATAATTTTATGTGTCACCCGACGCCCCCGCACAGCGACGTCTCGGCTTTATACGGCGGGCCTACACGCGACCTAATAAAACGCGCGTGTGCATCATTACAGCCGCATTAGGGGATCTCGATTTTGATCGGTTCTCGTGTGATTGTTGCAAGATTTTCCTTTCTTGCATAAGTTGAGTAGCGGCGATTAATCTTTGTTGTGTGATGAATAAAAGTCGGCTCGGCGCTGATTGATTGTCAATCTTTAATTTTCTCTAATTGCTAGTATATACACCCGTGTTTGTATATACACGAATAAATCAAGGCTCATAAACACAATAGCTCTATTTTTCAACTTGTTTTGATATTTCCTTAAAAAATTCATAGACAGGCCTACGAAAGTAAAACTTTCACGAGAGGCCGATAAAAAAAAGCGCGCGCGCTCGCAAGAAACAATAATAAAAACGGACACCTCGCGTTTTTCAAGAGCCCCGTAGATTTCGAAAAACCTTTCACTACCGCAATGTCAATAGGCCGCAGTCGATTTGCATCGTCACGAACTTCAGCATGAAAATCCAAAGCTGCGCCTGATTTTTACCTCTGCGCGTGCTTCCGGAGTCATTCTCGCACCGAGTCTCTTGTATGTTTAAACATCTACTCGGGGACGACTGTAAAGGTGAAAACTCGCATGCGACAGAGTAGGCAAGCTGGTGGTGTAACGACAGTTTGCATTTCAGCGGAGAAACTCGAACGATGCGTTCGCGTGTCGAGCCGGCTGTTGTTGGCTTCGGCACGCGTTGAGTTACGTGCGTGCGTCGAGGTGTCATCGTGGTGTTACGTTTCTGAAGCGGAGGGAGCTGGAGGAATTTTCATTGGGGAAGTGAATAGCGTGGATTTTCTAAGAGTCGCTTGATGGAGGAATGATTTAGTGTTATGGTTATTTAGTTTGGCCGATTGTCCTTTCTCTTTTCGAATGCGAATCTTTGGAGTCGAGATTCGCGGAGAAACTCGAGTTGGAACTTCTGGGTTTATTATTGCGCGGAGTTTTTCCGCGCGGCTTGATTTATTACTTACAAAACAGAATTTCAGTGTTGTTATAGGATATGAAGTTGCTGCACTAGCTGGGTACTTATCGTCTAAGGTGTAAAAGTTTCCCTGTCGACTTTTGTTTAATTAAGAACGTGTATGAAAGGAGGAACAAGCTACACGGCCAAATTACATAGTAGTTTTTCCTGGCTAAAGCGGTCGTTCCTTGATGTTATCTATTCAGATTACATATAATAAGCAGCGAATAATCCTTTCATTAAATAAAATGAAATTACACAAAAACTTATCGGGCCAAAGCTACGCGCTGCCGTTATATACACCTACATAGCCTCGCGCCTCGCCTTATCGTTACGGATTTCACTTTCATCGCGCTAACTCACCGGCGATACTTACCTAATCACACGCGCGCTAGTTACAATTTTTATGAAAATTTCTAACATGCAAATTCCCCGCCGAGCGCACCGAGCGATAAGCCCATTTTTCCCCATTACACTAACAGAAGAGGAGCAAAAAATGCCTCTAGATTAATAACACCGTGCGCTCGCCCATACACATCGAAAATTACATAAATCAACTTTAGCCCGTAGCAGCACGCGATCGATTACTACTTTTCACCGTGGCGCACCTACACTCGCCGTTTTCCTCGAGCCTCATCGGCAATTCAATTTCACTCGGAATCGCTGAAAAATTCGACCTGCCCCCCCGTTACCGGTTTTTCCAGCCTCTCGTCGGCGCCTGACGCGTTAATCGTCGCTACCGCGCTGGTTTGTGTATGCTGATTAGGCGTATGTATATGCAGGGGCTGGCCGGCTTTTACGCGCTCCAGAAGTGCCTGGGATATGTAGATGCGTGTATGATATTGCACTTGAAAATTGGGTTTTATTTATGGGCGAGGTGGCAAGTGCGTTCGGCTGTAGGCGCGGTAGAAAGCTAAATAGAGAAGTGAGTAATGTTTATAGAAACCTTAATTACAGCCGAGTTAGAAAGTTTGACTTCTAATATCTTAATAAACAAATTTTGAAAATAGATATGCGCCGCCTGTCCGTTTGGATAATTTGAGAAACTTCATTTTTTCGATTGCCGCGTAGATTTCGAATTCGATTTTCATTGCGCACTGATAACGCCTGACAACTACAAATGGGTATAAGCGGCATTCGATTATGATAAACTTTTCTGTACGAGAAATCAGGAACGTCGACTCGAATCATATCAGCCTCCTCAAAATCTCCGAAACGTATCGACAGTTTTCCCCTCTCGACGTCCAGGAGCCAGTCGAGAAGCCCAACAAAAAAGTCCTTATCCATAGTATCTATACGCGATCGACTCCTTCGCTCCCACACTTCAAGGGTGTCGCTCTCTGACGCTCAATACATACTTTCACGACTTCGCCTGGTATATACAAAGAACAGAAGAATCGGTGTGCACCTGTTTCACTGAATTTTTGCGCTCTAACACAAGAGAGAGAGAGAGAGAGAGAGAGAGAGAGAGAGAGAGAGCCAAATGGACTGCAGCGCGATTAACTCGGCCGCGTGATGAACGACGATTAGATCGCGAAAGTCCCCTTAACGGATATTACTTTTGATGCCGATGTAATTTTGCGCGAAGCGGCCAGTCGTCATTTCGGAGTCGATCGGAAAATTTATCGTGTGCGTCGAGCGAGAGTGAGCTTACGGATGTACGTGTATAGACACTCGCGGGTCGTTTGCGTTTACCCAGTTTTGCGCACCGCTGCGCTTAATCACGTGAAATTCCATTAGGCGGCGGCTTCGGTTATTGAACAATGGCTGTTTTGCGAAGGATTTTTTTTAGTGAAATACTGATCGACGCCCTGGTTTCGCGCGAGTCGAGTGCAGTTTTTTTTTTAGCGCACGATGTAAAAGGAGCGTGCGTAGATTGGGAATATTCGATTGGCCCTGATTTGTTTAGATAAATCCTGATTCGGCACGATTGTAATGAGACAAAGCGCGTATGTGTGAATGCATTGACGGATGCTGATAGTGGAAACTGCTGTTAAGGATCGTAATGTACTAAATTCTATTGTATTAAGCAACGTTATGAACTGTGAAATTATGCCATCGCCCAGTAATTTATTAATCATGCAAATCTATATTACGCGTTTCTATTCGACCTATTAATTTACGAATCAATCAACCTAAATTTTTTTTAATCGATCTATTACTACGCACCGTGAGCACGCTGAATCAAAGTGAATTGTATTCAAATATTGTGTAAAATGATATGCATGTCAGGCTTTTGAAAGTATGACGAGTTTATTTATTTTTAGTTGATTTAATCGTGGGAAATAATCAGTTTAAATCCATTATTATAAGTAAGTATTTTTGTAGTTTGCGAGCTGGAAATCAAGTTTGATTTGCTAAGTGAGATAAAACAACAGGATGTGACGTGAAAATTCACAGGCGAGTAAATTTATAAATAATATAAAAATAATAATGAGCATATTTATTGTTTATAAATTCAATAAAAATCTATTATTTAATTGATGCATATATAATTTCAGTAACATGGTTATTCATTTCGTGAATATACCCTTCAAAATATTTTACCAAAAATATCTGTAGCATAATTTCATTCTTCACGGACATTTACAACGAAGCTTGATTCCTATAACAAAGAGCGTGTTATAAAACGCTTTTGAACGTCATTAGCAAGCAATCAAAATAAACATATTCAAACAAATTCAGCTCAAACTTTCACAACCAAAAGCTCACTTCCTCTTGCGCCAACCTCCGCAAAATCATCCAGCACCGCAATTAGCATCACATCTTGCAACGCGACACGCGTAAAATCGCAATTTCCAAAGCTAATTTCTAAACCTCCTTACGCAAAAACAAACCCCCAAAACCAAAACAGCAGCCTCACCTGAAAGGCGCTTGAACTCTTGATTAATTTATATATTTTTCCATTTTCGCGCGCGCGCGCATCGCACGCACCGCAGGGAGGCGCGCGCTCGCTTCACTTTCTCCGTAGGCTCGTCCGTTATACGCGGCGAGCTTTCGATCGACGGCGCCGCTGGCACACTTTCTTCCGCGGCGCGCTTGGATATCATCGTTTTCGACGAAATTTCCGAGCGCTTTCGTGCGAGACGAAGGCTGGGAAAGCCGGAGCGAGCGCCTGGAAGTATGCTTTCGAGCCGAGCTGGCCGCGAGATTATTTCGCGCGTTTTGCGGTGGATCTTTTGCCGCGCGCGCGCGGCTTTTCGCGTGTTTCGGCCGCTTGATTGGGTCGCGGACGCTGCGGTATGGAGGAAAGAGAAATGGGTGCAAGTGGGTCGTGGGAGACTTTGTTGGGTGATTAGAAGTGATGTTGAATGTAGAAAATTTTGTTATATTATTAATATTTTGGAAGAGGAGGTTGTTAGAGCTGAAAGGAATTATGCGGAGATTCACATAGTTGACATTTTTTAATTTTTCTCAAAATTTGGAAGTCCGAGAAGTGCGTTGAGAAAACAGCTGATATAGAAGAAAGGAAGTTGGCTTTGTTTTCAAAATGACGTAAAAAGCACTCAAAAATATAATTTCTTTTCCACGTGATTTTTTAAACTGGTCTTATGCACTTCTGTTTCGTCACGCGTATATACCTTATATAATCCTCATTAAAACTCGCGCTATTACTTATATGGGATAAATTTTTTGCCCCCGCCGATCTAACAGTCTCCTTTAAGGGTCTTCAAAATCAAATTATGAAACTAATCTACCGTTTACAGTGCGTCACGTATGTATAATACCGTGAGTAAAGAATCTAATAATAGGTGATGTAACGATGGGATAACTTTCGTAAAGTCCAGCCGTTTCACAAAAGCAAAGACAACATGAGAAAAAAAAATCATAATTAACTCTTTCCGGAGTGCTACTGAAGGTTTACAACGAACAAACGCCGCGATGAGTCATCCTTACAACTTGGAACTCAGCGCGCCTAGCTAAAATTTATTTAAAAGATAACAACCCGCGCCTTCGTATATACTTTTTAAACGCAGAAGTCACTCTGCCATCAATACTCATATTTTACCATCGAAGCGTATTAATCAAAACCACAATCCTTGAAAATTCACCTCCTTTTCTCAGACATTTTTTCTCGAACCCCGCCTATCTCCCTCCGCGATCTCCACAAAAGCCAAAGCAAAAATATACACCTTCAAAACACCGCATCTTCCCGCATTCTCGAGCATACTTCCTCCACGTCGCGTTTTCCCCTACATACACGCGCATCGCGCACCGCTATATAAGCCCGGCCCCTCGGCTCTCATTCAACGCCTCGTATGTATATGCCCGGGAGCTTTTTCCACGCGCTTTAGACGAGCGCTCGCATGAGCCCAGGGATATGCGTCTGCGGGCGCGATGGGAAAAGCCGGCGTCGCCTTAATTACCGGCTAAGTGAATTAAAACGAGCGCGGGGACTCGGAATTTCACGAGCAATTCGCATTTTTGCTGTGTAAGCTGCACGCGCCTCGTTTAGGAGAGCGACGGTATGGTTGAGATCTCGGATTTGTTTATTTGTTTTGATGGTTATCGGGGAGGTTGGCTCGCGGGGCTTTTTTTCTTTCGGCGGGTGAAACGTTCTGGAGGCGTAAGACAATGCGAGTACGTATGCGTGAGAGATAAGAGAGGAGAAAGTTACATATAGATGTTTTATATTGTTGAAAATAAGTTTAATAATTTTTGATTATCACAATGGCATTCCAGATAAAGCGATCGTTTTATTGTAGCAGTTCGGAAGATAGGATCGAATGAAAGTGTGGAATGTACAATGCGGCGCGTTTCACTATCTGCTTTCATCGATTTTGACAGTATTAGAAGAAATCGTTCGGCTGTTATCGCGATAAAAATAGGTTTTTTTAAATTTATAATTACTTCAAACGGTTGTAGTTACTCACGCGCTATCTCGTGAAGAGCGTTTCAAAATAAAGCTGCCAACTGCGAAATATAAGCTTAACTGGCTGCAATTAAGATTCTTTTTATGATACTCACTCTCTTGATACGTTCAACTACATTTTTTCGTTACCCAAGTACGTACACATTTCTCAAACCGTAATTTACAGAAAAATGTAATTATGTCTGTAAGTGCGACTACCCGGTATAATAAAGTACATTCGTATTTTATCAAATATCTCCATTAACGCCACATCACCTCTTAATCGATCCGCAACTCTCTATAAATTACCAGCATTTTTCAATTTTTCGTTCAGCTCCGGCAGCCGATTCCTTAAAACAAAAAACACAGCCTCGCGCGCATACGTGTGACTTTATCACGGAGATTAAAAAAAAAAGGACATCGCGCTCTGGAGCTTGCCTTTTTTTCCGCGCGACGCGGCCCAAAAAAGGCGTAATGAACTCGAACGCGCGCATGAATCACGGAAATGGCTCAATTCAACTCGTGCAAGCCATTCCGCCCATGAAGGTTATATATACGTGCACGAGTTCCTTTTTGCACTCGTCCTTCGATCTAGCGCGCAGAATTTTTTCTCCATCTTGGTCGGCACGTCGCCCTGTTAAAAAACGCTGGTTTCCGGTGTAAAAACTCTGGTGATGTTCTGGATTACGAGGCTAGGCGCGCTGACGCTGGGGCGGTGTGTTGGATGGTGGCATGGTTTTGTAGAGTGAGGCCTTGTGGCTGTAAATGCTGCGTGAGAGTTGGGATAAGTATTGTTGGTTTAATTGGGAATTTTCGATGGCGCGGAGATTAAATAGTCATTTTATATGGTGTCTGTACTATTTAATTTGTTGGATTGAGAAGGTTTAATATGTGAAATTAATTTTTATAGTATATAATAGAAAAAGTTTTCATGAGTTTATCTGGAATAGTTTTTTGTTATATTTTAAAACTTTTCGGACTCATCAATTACTTATGATATTGTTATTTTTAAAACATGAATTGTTTTATTTTTCCATTATGCGATAATTAATTCTCACGAAAAAATTTTTAGATTATTCTGATTTTATTCCGATTTAATTCTGATGATTACCACGAATTTAGTGCTGTTGCGTCATACTTGTAAAATTCACAAATTACTTTATTTATTCTAAAGATAGCAATAATTAGGATAGGATGCTATTAAGTACATGAGATCACGGGTAAAATGGTGTATTCAAATCCAATTAATTTGAGCTATGACCTAACTATCTCCGTGGGTTTTCGAATTTTGCAACTAATTTAATTGTGCATTGAAGGCTGAATTTTCGAAACTCCTAAATTGCAGCACCTTTTACATATTAAGTGGCAGTAAAAGGAAGAAGCTCGTTAAAGAAATCAGTTCATTCATCGTCGACGTGGATACTATAACTATTTCGAACCCAAATTCACACGAAAAAGGAGTCCATAGTTTCATAAAACTATGAATCTCTACTAAAAATGAATATATTAAAAAATATTCTTACGAATTAATCCGACTGAACAAAGTTTGATAATCAACAGTATTTGCTTAACGAGTCAGACCTTACCATCATACGTCAATTACAAATCAAAGAGTCAAAAGAACGTCTGCTACCATACAATAACCATTGTCAAGCAAAACGTCAGTTTCTTTTCCTCTTTTCCATTCAACAACCCAAACTCGCAGCACAGCCAGCCCGCTCCTGACGCGTCGTCGCACTCATACCAGAAGCCAGCCACGTCGTCGTCTCGACTTCGTCTGGCATATATACAACGCATCTGTGCTTCGTCGCTCGAGCGTACGAAAAATAAGAGCCAAGCATGAAAGGGGAAAAAGAAACGCACAAGGAGGGCCCTTGTACAGGCGCGGAGAAAGAAGTGTTCTCCCCGTAATTACCTGCTCTCTTCACTCTCGCTTTTCCGTACTCACGCTCGCTTCGAATCCGTCGTCCGCGCGAGAAAGAAGCCATCAGGCCGCTTTCCTGCGAGCGCGCCGATGCGCCTATTGTCTTCGTCAGCGCGCGCAAGGTGGATTATATTCCGCGCTTCGCTTTTCCCTCCTCCCGATGCGCATATAATACTGCTTGCGCGCTAATAAAAGTCAGATGGGTTTTAATTGAACGGGCTACGATAAAGTCTTTTGTTTGGTATACGCGCGCATTTGCGTAAGCCGATGTTTATTGCGAGCTGCGCGATTGTTTCTCTGTGCGAGCGGATATAATGGATTTCGCGTAATTTATTGATCGACGTTGCGTAATCGACGTCTTGCTAATGACAAGGACTGTAAGCGCGATTGTCGGTTTAGTTGATAACGAGAATTTCGTGGAATAAGGCGGAAATCGGGGTATGGGATATTGTTGTATCGAGGGTACGTGTGGGCACTATAATTTTGTGGCGGGCTCATAAACATACAATTGGAATTTTATCGAGGGCACGCGTTTGTTATTTGGACTTTTGTGGGATAATGAATCGTGGCGTTTTTGTGAATATTGTGAATGGAAATGCGATAGTAGGTTTGGAGCGTATAATAAATATTTTAATTTTCAATATTTTTTAAAATAAAGATACAGAGTTATTTTAAAATAACGATTCATTGTTATCTATACCACGCATTATAGGAAAGTACGCAATACTTTAATCATAGGAAATCCTTAAAAAATGTTAATAAAAAAAGCCTGGAATTAAAGCAAAATTTAATAACACAGCCCGCACAACAAAGCCTTCATTATTATTAACACTGTGTGAATTTGCTTTAAAGAATCTTCAGTCACGCAGGCCAACGACCCGCGCGGCGCGCATCAACTCTTGGCACGGCCACCGTATCATTAAACTACAATAAAAAAAGCACCGTTTCCAAACAATAGCTCGCCAACCATCCGCTCTCAAAAAAGGCACAAAAACTACAAAGCCGCGCCCCTCGGATGCGTCCACGTTCCTCTCTCTTGGCCCTAGAAAAGCGTATCTAGACAAGGGCGCTCGTTCCAGCGGAAACCGGCGAAAGGTCACGTCCCGCCCGAGGAAGTTTGTCTGAGGGGGTCATCATCATCGTCATCGTAGCCAAGTGCTGCGAGAGCCTCTTTAAAAGTTGAGAAAAAAGCAGGCAGGCAGGCGCGCGACGAGAGATCACAGACGACGATACGGTGTGAGGATCGGCCGGTGTAACGACGGCTAATGTATGCGGCTCGGGTATATGGAGTTCCTGCGAACGGCTCCCGCTTTATGAGGTTTAGGCTCGATTCACATCGCCCTTATGTGCCTAGAGGTGCGGTGGAGGGCTGATAATGAGAGCCTTTTTAGATGATCGTTATGACGCTCGGGAGAGCTGAAGTGCGCGCTTAATTAGAGGAGGCGCTTTGATATACGGGTTGGAGAGGGGAGCGGCTGGGATCTTTTGAAAGCGATCGAGTTTGTGAGGGAGAGAAGCCTGTGGAGGCAAACGAATGGAGCTTCTGTGTGCTTTGAAACAGTGTGAGAGTTTGTTAAGGGAGTTACGCAAGTGGTTTGAGGTTAAGGGGAGCGGGGTGACCAGGTTGAAATGAGTTACAGAGATTTCGAGGGTATTTTGTTAGTCGGTGCTCTGAAAATGTCATTAAGAATAATAATTATATTATATAATGAAATATTATTCAAATAAAATTGTTAATACATTATATTGAAAAGAAAATGGTCATTTAAAAAAATATTTGGTTACAAATTTTAAAATTTTTAATTTTTGCATTAAAAATATTAAGATGATCTTTGTTTATTTGATATAATTTAGATAAGATGAATTTATTTACGAGAGCAATAAAAAATACACTTAAAGTGAAAGCTGAATAATTTTTATATTACAAACCAAATAAATGTACATAAAATTGTGAGTACAGACTTTAGTAAGGAATCGGACAGTTGGCGGCGCAGAATTGAATTAGGCGGCGCACGAGAGCCGGAAGCTGAAGGCATTGAACTTACACACCACGTATTTATACGTGCGTATGGCGTCGAGTGCTTAGTGATCCGAGAAAGCAATGAAAGCGGACAATTCTTTTACACTTTTTTTATTTTAGCTGACTCGGCTTGACTGACTATTGATAACGATCATGGTTCATTTGTGATTTAGACCAACTATATTGTACTTTTTAACTGTACCATGTCACAGTTATGACGGTATTAAAATAAATCTTAAATTGCAGATAATTAGAATCCTAGCTTCAAAAATCTGCCTACAACAAATCGGTTCTTAATTAATCACTCCAATACTTTACAATCCATCTTGTCCCATTAAGTTTTCCGCTCTTAGAGCCGCTGGCTTCTTTAACCAGTTTTCCAGCGCCTCTAATTGGTATTATCAATTAACGTTTGATTTTCAAAGGCATTAAATGTACCTTCTCTCGCAGTCGGAAGCGACCCACATGGCAAATGTGACATAACGGCGGTGTGCGTTCTATGCCGTAAGCCATTTGCGCGTTCGCGGCTCTAATTGCGCTCGGATTCCTCCCTCCCTTTTATAGCGCAAAAATCAATTATTATTCTTTTCGTCGCGCGACGCTGAAATGTGTAACGAGCCAGCAGTGACACAATGGGAATCCCCCATAGGCGGTTTCCGGTACGGTTATACGACCGTTCTTTCAGTTCGGTGTAAGATTTTTTAGAGTTTGTAGTTGACGATGGAGTTTTGTCATTTTTTACTTCATTTACGGGAAAATTCATTAACCTATCAATTATTGTAAACATCTAGATTAATTTAAGTATCCAAAGAGTTACAATTTTGCACCATCACCGCTTCAAAAATCCCATCGCTCGACCAAAACTGGACCACGGAGCATGATCCACTAAGCATTAGCAATTAATCGTCTAAGCGCTGACCCGTTTCGCATCATAATCGCGGCGATTCGCGCATGAAACGCATCCTCTCCTCGTGCATCACGTACGTAATGAAGACGCACTCGCTTGCGCCTAACGATGCAAAAGCGGCCGGCACATAGCAAGCCTCGCTGCGGCGGCACACTGGCTTACATTAAATCTGGGTGGGCATTCTCGATTTTTTTTTCGCCTCTCCCTTCTCTGTGCGAGGCTGCCATTACCGCGGAAACGTGTATCGTATAGGCGCGAGGACCGGTCTTTCGAAAAAGGGGACGTCGCGCGCGGCCTTCGCCGTCGCGCCGGAAGAAGCTCGAGTAAGTAGACTCTTGGGAAAGAGAGCAACAGGGGGAAGAGGATCTGGATGGTGGGAGGTAATCATGGGAGTTTCGTAGCTTTTTTCTTGCCCCCGAGGCGTGCGAGTCGTCACGCTTTTGAAGCATTGATGCGAGAGCTTCACGCAGTTGATGGTGAGGGATAGAGGATGAGGAATAATGAGCGTTGTGTGCTTGGATAATATGTCGATTGAAGGTGCGTGGTGGTGTTGTTGGGATGTTAATTTTCATGAAGCTGGCTTTGCACAAGGGGAGATGATTGTCAAATTGAGATTGAAGTTTCTTGGGAATCCAGGATTTTGTAGGGAAAATTATTAACTATAGAGAGTGTGGTCTTGATATCCTCGTAACATGTATTACATATTAGATCCTTGTAACATTAAATGTAATTATGGAATTAAATTTCTTTCTCTTATTCTTTTACTTCTAAATATCTTATTGGAAATTAATGTAGAAATTGGTAAATTAGAACAAAATTGGTCGCTCTTTGAAACATAAATGCTTCGTCTTACAAAATATGGTTTGATGGCCAAGTAGAGCTCCTTGAAATTTCAACCTCAAAATCGTAATTTTCTCTTACATAACTGAATTGGAAAGCTGACAAATGGCATGAAAATAAAAAATAAACCCAAGTTGATTCATCCTTTGTATGATGATTACAGAAGTCTATTAAGATATAAAATTGCTTATACAATTTATAACACAATATTCTATAACATTTTTAATAATTTGAAATTATTTTATTCTGTTTCAGGTGAGTAATGATTTCCTTCTTGATTGGATAACTTATAAGATGATTCAACCATGTTCGTGAGTACAAAATAATTAAGATTTAATATCATTTGGTATGAAATAATTTATAGTACTAATGATAGTGCGTGTCCAGTAAAATTCATTGAACAATAAGGACCGTTACACGTAATAGTTATCCAATTTTTGCAATTATTCTATTATTTGAAATTAAAGGAAGCCTAATAATGTATCAGTAAAATTAATTGCATTCTGAATAGATATATCGCTAATAAACTACTTTACATTCGGCAATTGAATAAATCCTTTCATTCAACTTCATACTTCGAGTCAGACTTTTGTGTTTGATTAATTCAATTGACTTCTTTCAAAAATCGTACTTTCTAACTACACCTAATTAACCTACTTAATTAAAAAACTACAATCATCCACGAACGAAGCAGCACTTTTGAAGCAGAAACCACCCAGACACGACCGGCTTATAAAAATCATGCTCGTATAATACAGTGAGCATTCGAAAACGAAAAAAAGAGCGACGGCAGAAAGAGAAATGCACTTTGGACGCCAGGGCCCCAAGTACATTTTAATTTCCGGCTTAATTGGCCGTCTCCTTCCTTCCTCCGTCCCTTTATTGCTCTCTATTTTTTTTCGTGTGCCTGCGCGCGATCTCTCTTTTTTGCTTTTATCATACTCTCTTCTTGAACGGGCTGAGCAAGTCTATAGGATAGTTTCTTTTCGTTCTCCTCTTTGGCGCCGATCGCGCGCACTGTCTGAGCGTGACGATTGCCTTTCATCGAGAGCGAGCTCTGCTGCGTTTGATGATTCCTCTTCACTTTTTAGTGACTTTTCAAGGAGAATGCTCGGTTTCACACGCTTGTTTTTTTTACTTTGGTTTAGGATCGTTGCAAACAATGCTTCGAGAGATGTTGCGTAATTCTGTACACGGTTATTTTTTTAAAAAGCCAGCGTCAAGGATTTATTCACTCTATGAAATTACGAACTATCTTGTTATAAAATTATTCGATATAATATTAAAAATTAAATTAAGTCACATAAAAGGAAGTTCAATTTATATTGAATGTATTGGCTTGATAACAAATCTGTATTGAATAGATGATGAAGCTTATAGTTGGTTAAATTGAAGTCTATTCGAAGGCTACTATGAGGTGACTACGCATCAAATCTTTCTGCCTAGCGGTTGAAACATGTACTAAGATTTCTCGCTCTTCAATACTAGTTAAATCAAGTAGCAAAATAATATTTACATTTATTAATTAAGGTCCTTTTTAGTATAACAATTTTGAAAATATTTTATCTCAATAAGTAATATTCATTTTCAACTCTAAGTAGACCTGCAAAAATTGAACATTTTCTAACTGAAATCATTTCTTAATTTCTGAAGAATTACTTAAAATTAGCATCTATTTTACTACCTTTTTTGAGTGAATGTTTCGGTTCGCATACATTAATATAATTGTGGATTTTAGTAGAAATTTAATT
>JAPYZA010007079.1:0-12844 GCA_030522685.1 Eupelmus azureus
CTTGACAGATGTTTGTTGCGGTATTTTAAAGCTCGGCTCTTTCAATAATTTTGCTCTTGTCAGAGTCCATTGTTGCGCCTGAACAAATCTGTGAATTTTAAGGCAGTGTATTGTTAAATGAGAATTCGAACTTTTAAATGAGTGCAGCATTTTTTTGTTAAATTTAATGTTCCATAGCTATTCTGATTCATAATTTATTGCAAAATATTAATTGTGCTTAAAATGAACCTTAGTACCCTGGTGGAAAATTGACCTTATTCTGGGTAGAATTTCTGATCAACAAACGTTAAAGTGACATTTATCTGGAAATTCTTTTCAAAGCATTTCCAGAATTTTTAGATAAGTTTCATTTTAACATTTGTTGACAAGAAATTCTGCCCAGAATATGGTAAATTTTCTATACTAAGGTACAGTTGCTTCTTCATTATTTATGTCAAGTTCTTTTTTCAAATGGCTTCTTCAAAAATTTTAAATACTTAATAAAACACATTCTGTTTATCCACAGTCGATGCAGATGAAATTCGAAGGTTGGGAAAAAGATTTAGGAAACTGGATCTTGATAATAGTGGAGCCCTCAGTATTGATGAATTCATGTCATTACCAGAACTCCAACAGAATCCACTAGTTCAACGTGTTATAGACATTTTTGATGCTGATGGAAATGGAGAAGTAGACTTCAAAGAATTTATTCAAGGAGTTTCTCAATTCAGTGTGAAGGTAGAAAAGCAATTCAACTTTATATAGAGAATTTGTAACTATAAAAGAATTGTTCAGTTTTAATTTAACTTGCATAAATTAATAGTTTTGAATAGTTTTTAATTTATTTAATAATTTAAAGATTAATGATAAACTTATAAATCTGTAGATAATGGCTATAAATCCAAATTTTTTGCAAATTAAGTAAGAAACATAAAATCATGTATGTAAAATTTATATGTCTTAAATGTATCAATATATGTATAGATATAGAATACTGTAAAATCATTCTAAAACCTTAGGTCAGATAAATTGTATCATTTGAAAATAAATACTAATTTTATTTTTTATAGGGTGATAAAGAAAGTAAACTTAGATTCGCATTTAGAATTTATGATATGGACAATGATGGATTTATAAGCAACGGTGAATTGTTCCAAGTCCTGAAAATGATGGTAGGAAATAACTTAAAGGACACACAGTTACAGCAAATTGTTGATAAAACAATACTTTTTGCTGACAAAGATGAAGATGGAAAGATTAGTTTCGAAGAATTCTGCTCGGTAAGTTAATTTTTTTAAATTCAATTCCATGAGTATTCATACAATTTCTTTATTTAATTTATTATTTCAAGTACTCGCTCATTTTGAAAAGTCACTAAGCTGTAAATATTTCAAAGAGAAATAAAATGATTACAATATTTCTTCTAATCGAAAAAAAAAAATAAACTTATATTGTAATGACATAAGAAATAAATAAGTGAAACTTAATCTTTTTTAGGTCGTGGGAAATACTGACATTCATAAGAAGATGGTGGTTGATGTTTAATTTCATGAAGCTCTTAAGAGCTTAAAAGATACAGAAAAAAAAGCGTGTAAAAACTTTAAATACTAATAAGCGCGATAATTCTGTTGGATATTATCATGAAATATTAAATACCTCTTTTTTAAATATTTTTTTATTTTATATTTTTATTTTTTAACAGCTTACTTTGATTGAGCTGTGCTTGCCTTCAAATAGCAAATTTTCCTTGCCAACTGCCTTATTTTTCTACTTGCAATTTTTTAAAGCAAACAATAAATATATGTGCAATCTTTTAAAATATCTAACATTGTTTGTTCTTAAGTACGTAATGGAAACAAAGCTGCTTCATAAAAGCAAATATTCAATTATAATGTAAAAGGCAACAATAAAGCTGTAAAAAGTTTTATGATAATATCCAACTTTTAATTTGTATGTATAAGTGAAAAACAGATCTAATTAAATAATAGGACGAGAAGAGTTACAAAAGAAAAAAAATTAATATAAAAAGCAAGTGATTGTCATCTTTCATAAATATCAATGAATCCATTTTTATGAGAATTATATATTATATACATACAAAAATATATTATAATACCGTCGCTACAATTTTACTTCTGTAGCGTTAATTGTCATTATTTATATATGTATAATAATCTCTTCTTGTCCCTTTATATATATACATATATGCTAGGCACTCTCGCTAAAAGCAAAACAAACAAAATAATAGAAATAATCTTTAAGCACTCTCTGCTCGAATCAAGTCACTGAGTCAGGGTTTAAAGCCCTCATGTACCTTAACTTATCGTTACCTGCGAATACACTTGTATTGTAATTTATATATATATAAAAAAAAAGTAAAGTAAAAAATGATGAAAGTGTTGCAGGCCATACGTTTTTTGTAAAATCATCGTCGGATCATGTCAAATGACTGATGGAAAAAAAAAAAAAAAAAAAAAAAAAAAAATAAGTAAAAAAGAAAAATAAAAGCGAAAAAGAGCGACAGAGTTGTCGGAAAACTACGCGCAAAGTTTTAGATTTTTCGCCTGTGTCTTGTGTTACGTGCCTGCAAGGAAAAAAATTAATCAGTTGTGTCGCTATCTTTGTGTACACTGTTTCAATATTTAAAACTCGTTAATGTTTCATTGACACTCAAATTTTTTTGCTTCATGCAATTCATTATTATTATTAATAAATCTGCAGTTTTATTACTTATATCGTATCATATTATATACATCGTAGTGTTCCATACAAAAAATTTCAAATTAATACATTTTAAGATTTTTCGAGGTCATTGAATGTGATTGTTTTATGTTGCTGTGAAAACGTTAAAACAGTTTTAAATGAATCATAAAAATTTAAGAGTCAATGAATCGATATTTTTGAATCTCTTAAAAAAAAATTTAGAGTAATAATACACCTGGATTGTTCTATAAAAAATTAAATATACAATAATTTGCGCATAAAAAAAATTCGATTCTTTAAAAAGGCAATATTAACTTCGATACCAATCATCAATACATCTGGATTGTTCTATAAAAAAATTAAATATATAGTACTTTGTGCATAATACATTCATTTCTCCAAAAAAAAAAAAAAAAAAAAACAAACAAAAAAAACAATATTAACTTGAATACTAATTATTAACAAAACTTCCTTTATTTTTTATCTTACGGCTTGATTATCAATCATGTGTTTTTAAATTTTTTCATAGACTTACAATTTTTTATTGTCATCACTTTTTTATTGTCACTAGTTTGAACATTTTTATTTTTTTTTTGTTAACCATATTTGTTGATTAATGATATGTTGTGAAATATTTTTAAATTTAAATATCGATTGTTGTGGCATAATTTTTTAATTCTTAGCTTTCTAGAGCTCTTAATTACAAAAAATTATCTGTTAAATATTGTCTATTGTTCAAATTTTTGTGGTAGAATAATATCATAGGTGTAAAAGAATACTTAAACAATGACTATCTTTGTTAGCGATTTTTAATTATAATGTGTTTCAAATCAGTGAAAAATGTAAATCTTTAGACTTTTATTTTATAAAGAGAATATTTAGCATAGATTCTCCTATTTTTTTTTTTTTACAAAAATGTGCCAACATTTTTATTATTATATTGCATATTTAATTTGTTGAAAAATATATACATCTTACAGGCACTTTCCTAACAATTGCTAAGTTGTTTTTTTTCTAATCCTGGATTGTTGTATTATATTTATATAGTGATTTTAGAAAACGCATTAGTAATAAGAGAGAAATTGAAACATTGTACCATTTTGCTCGTTTTTTCTCGTCAGTTTCTTTATATGTTTTCGTAAAGATAGAAATGCAAAATAATCATATCGTCGAAAAACTTGCCTGAAATATGTACTTGTATCAATACTGCGAACTCACTTAAATTTTATATTCCTACATGTTCCCATAGAAAGATGAAGAAAAAAAAATTAAATGCAAAGTAAACAAATTCTCTAATAACCCATCACCAAGTCACATTATATTATACATCTTCTGCGCGTTCGAGTGGTGATCGCAAGAATGCTAGGGTAAAATGAAGCAATTATATATAATTGTATATAACCGTATGTGTTCATGAATGCTTACGTATATAATTATATATAACTGTTGTACAATAGATTAAATATATTGCTGCAATTTTTATCGAATTTTTCAAATAAATCTATGTATCGTTTCTTCAACTCCTTTCTCCGAGTGAATTCTCCAAAAGTCATTGTAGATCATCTCTATATACTTAAAAAATTGTACGAAATACGTTATCTTTTTTCTCAGAAGCGAATGTAAAAACTGAGTGAACGACTTTTTTCTCCCTCTTCGAGCGTGAAACAGTGAATTCGTTTGCACAGATATTCAAGAAACAGAAAATAGTCGAGAGAAAAAGAAGCTGAGACTATAAGAAGAACAAGTGCGATAGCCCGTGAGAATGGAAAATGTAATCGATAAAAAAATGTAAGGAAAATTAAAAACAAACATAAACAAGTGAATCGCGTGAAAAGTGATGAGAGAAAAAGTTCTTGAAGAGAGTGTTGTGCGAATGATCTGTACAGATGTATGTCTTACCATATTTCGTGTAAAAGACTGATATATATGAGTGGGACCCCTGCATCTTTCGAGCGTGCGATATGGATTATATATCACGCATCAGTTGCAAATTACTTACATGTGTCGTGTGGTTATTTAAGTATGATAATAATAATAATTATACAAATTACGATGATAATTTAATATATTATATATATATATATATATATATATTATATATAAAAATATGCATATGCAGATATTACAAGAAGAAAAGTCTTATTCTACCGTTGTAACTGTTTCTATATGTACATGTTACGTGGTCTCACACTGAATGTCCAATCAAAGTTGAAGCGAGAAAAAAAAACGAATTATCCAAGTGAATCTCTATCTAAAAAAATAATAATAAAAAAAAAACGTCTCGAAAGAACGAAAAACTTCTCCGAATGCTTAATAATATTCCTAATCTTACAGATCACGCCGTAGACGGACGCGCGCGAAAGTCTTATACGGTTTTCTTTATTTTATCGTCAAGCCCCCCCAATTTCAATTCTAATTTACAACAGCAAAAACCACGCGGCGGCGGGCCGAGAAACAACTTTTTCTACAATTAACTCGTTAAAGGCTCGAGCACGATAATATCCAGCGTGATTCGCACTCTTCTGCGCTCCGAGCTTGCAGCCTGCGCGCGTCCCCAAGGCTATTCCGACGAGTGAAAATAAAAAAAAAATTAAAATTAAAAATAAAAGTAAGAGGCGCGGGCTACTGTGATGGTCACTTCCTAAACTTAATAATCGTAACAACGCTCGTCCTTAGCTGTGACTCTGGACTGCAGCGCTCCTGGCCGCTTCGCGCCTCAGGAGGCCAGGTTCTTGAGCTCGTTGCGCAGAATCTTGCCGGACGGATTCCTCGGGATCGCCTCGACGAATGAGACTCCGCCGGCCAGCTTCTTGTACGTCGCCACCTGCGAAATAAAAAAAAAAAAAAACAATGACGCGCCTCGTTGTATTACAATTATACATATTTCAACCTCTTTCTCTTGGCATATCGCACGCGCATTACACACAGTCAGACTCACGGAGACATTAAAAAAAATAAAATAAAACACACGCACAAAACGCGAAGCACCGTACCTTGGAGCTGACGAACTTCTGGACGTGTTCGGCGCTGATGTTGGCCTCGTGGCCGGGTTTCCGCACGACGTAGGCTCGGGGCAGCTCGCCGCAGAACGCGTCCGGTATGCCGATCACAGCCGCGTCCGCCACTCCCTCGATTTCCAGGATGAGCGACTCCAGCTCCGTAGGCGAGACCTGTTTATGTAAATAAATGATGCACGGATTATTTTTTTTTCCGTTACATAGAGCTTGTCTGACTTTGGCTTTATCGGATTTTATAAAGGGAGGCGGCTGCGGTGTACAGTCGCTTAGTCAGAAGGACGCGACGAACAGTTGCTGTTTTATTCGAGGATCGCTGCTTAGAGAGTATGTGAATGCTTTCGTTGCGAGATGGCCTGCTAATGATTCGGCTTTATGTTTGGGAATGATTGGCGAAACAGACGCGGCTTTTAACGATCAATGTTTAAGGGGATGTTGACGCTTGATTCTTACCGACAGCCGGTAGAATCGGTTTGATCGTTGAATTTTCAGTTTAAAGTAAATGTTTCTTCGTAATGTTGCTGTTACGATGGAGAATTAATGGAAGATCGGTATTCTAAAAGCTGTGATTCAATGGTTAAACACTTGCTCCCCCGATCGCTGGTAAAGTGCGGGCTTTCGCGTCCCCTTAATTATCGTCAGGATTGTATAGATCATTAAAAATTGGGTTAAACTTAATGTTATACTATAATTTTCAAGCCCGTTATCTCGTTGAAATTGATTTTTCTAAGCAGGAATGTGTGCTCTTGCGCGAACGTTTTTTTTCTACGATACCTATATTTTATCGAAGCGCAGATTAAGTACGTAATAAACACGCGCGTGAAAGTAATTTCGAGGATTTTTACAAAGATTTTTAACGGTAACACGGTTCATTAAATTAATGAACGATTAAAGCCCCCCACGAACAGTTACAGTATTTTTTATCGAGATAACCAAAATAAGAAGAACTGCGTATACTATAGAAAAGGCTCAATGAACGAAATGTAGACGAAAGAGAAGGCGTTTTAATCGATTGCATATGCAAGAGACTCCTTTTTGAATAAGTGCTTAGCTCTATGAAATTCTCATTGTACTGTTATCATTGTATCTATGACTATCGACGCTATTACAATTGTTACTATACTGTTGTGCATAAGTAATAAATATAAGCGTGTTTGTTTCTTTAAAATAACTCTCATCATTTATTCTTTATACCCAGTTTTAAATTAGACATACTTTTTTTAATAATAAAAAAAATAAATTTTATGAATACATTTTTTGGTCGCTGCTTGTTTAGCCGACTTTTTACAAAACCTCACTCTATGATAGTAATAAAACGAAGTAATATTCACAAAATGTTATCGCAACAGTAATGCTTATTAAATTTTCAAGCGACTAACAAAATCAATAAATTTGAATTTCCGTCACTGCTGCCGCGTGTCGTTTAATCATCCATCAGACCATATCAACCAGTCAGCCAGCAATCATAAATCTTCCATTCGAACCACCAAAATCCCCCGTTAATCACCAATATCCGCCGCATCCAAATCCACCGTCACATCCAATTACCTATCAATAAACATAGCGACCTACTTTTCAAAACCAAACTTCCAGCCGACATCAACCGTCTTTCAAAAAGCTCGCCAGGTTGGCAGCACTGCCGACTGTACGTACAACGCGCATGCGCACTGAGTCCGCGCGCGCACGCACAACATAACCTCCAAAATCTTTCCACCGCACATATACATATATACTCGCGCTCTTTCCGTCTCCGAACGTTTCTCCGCTTGTACACATATTCCGGGCCGGCGGTGTGCGCGCTGAGACTGCACACATACCCACTTCGTAAGTATATACATGCTTTACCCACGACAGACTCGCACACACACACACACAGATAAATCTACATCTCCCCCCCATTATCGGCATACGGAGCGGCGTTCGCTCTCTCAAATAAATAATATCTCCCTCTCTCTCTCTCTCAGTCCTCCGCGACGTCGTCCATCGCGCACGTATACAGCGGCAACGGCAGCAGCAGCAACGACGCTCGTCATCCTCTTGGCGCGCCGTCGCGACTTTGCGCAACCCCGTGAGTATTACTGCAACGAGCCACTACTCTCGCTTATGCGCGAGCTTACGTTCATTCCGTTAATTCCGTCGTTACTCCATACAGCAGCTCCGAACGATAGAAGCGGAGAACTGGAGGAGGAGGCGGCCTGACGAGGAACGCGCGAACCACCTTCGCCGGCCCCGTCGCCTCGGGGTCAGAGTAGGCAGAGGCCACAGGGAAGACGAGAAGGCCGCGGAGGCGAGAGACAGCACGGGGCCAAGCATGGAGAATCCGGAGGAGGTGCTGCAGGCGCTCGACGAGTTCCAGAAGATGAGGCCGTCCGAGATACCGAGGGAGCTCGAGGACTACCTGTGCTGGGTGGCCAGGACCGGCGATCCCGTCTACCAGTGGAGCCTCGTCAAGGCGCTCTTCAGGGAGAAGCTCACCAGGGTCATGACCGAGTTCTACGAGAATTGCCCGACTCTGGACCTCACGCCCTGTCCCAACGTCGAGCAGTTCAACTATGACATCATGAAGAGCAATCTGCTCGAGCGACTCGAGAGTTTCGCCAACGCGCCGTTCACCGTGCAGCGCATCTGCGAGCTGCTCACCACACCCAGGAAGGAGTACAATCGCATTGACAAGTTCATGCGAGCCATCGAGAAGAATATACTTGTGGTGTCCACCAGGGAGCCTGGACCCTTCGGCAGGCGCAACGAGAACGGAGACAGCCTGGTCAATGGCTCAGTGGAGGATGAGACTTCCCATCACGGGCAGACTTCCAATGAAGTTGATATGGAAAATTGGGTGAAGGATTGTACGGCCACTGCTGCTGTGCCTACACACTCGGGAGATAACGATGATATGTCTGTGGAGAACGGCATGGGTTCACCGCTCAAGAGTTCGTTTGGAAAGCATGAGAGGATATCAGAGCATCATCTGTCGGCTGTGGATGCTACAGCCTCGAGCTTTGTCTCCACTGGTGATTTCTCCCCAGTGACAACTATGCCAGGTGTGCATCTACCGGTACAAGATGCTGGTACCGCTGTACAGAACTTAACAATGGTCAATCACGAAGCAGCTGCCATTGTTGGAGATGTTTCTGATGCTATTATGAATGAGGATACCAGTTCACAGCCTAGCTTAGAACTGGAAAGTGATGATAACGATAGCAGTGACTCCAAAAAACTGCAAACTACATTTCAAGCAAAAGACTTTTCTTTGGATGAAGATAAAGCACCTAAAACATACTCAGAGGCACTTAAAAGTGGCAAAACGGAAGAAAATATTGAAACTACTGAGCCTAGTAAAGAATGCGATCAGTTGATTCAGTCAACTTATTCAAGTGACAAATTATTGCATGAAAGCACAGGTGACTTACAGAATTCTGAAAAAACAGATAATTTAGATCCTCATTCCATTGTTAGCGATGAAGCTGATCAAGTTGAGAAAAAGCTTGAAGTTGAACAGCAAGTTAGTGAAAAAAGTGAATTAGAATCCAATATATGTGTTGACAATATTCCACTAATAAATAATAATTTGGATGTTAAGAAAGATGAGACAAAAGAAAATGTTACTGATTTACCCTCTGAACCAGGTGAGACAAAAGGTGATACTGTACAAGAAGAACCTAAATCTGAGCCTGCTGAGGATAGCTCTCCAAACTTGACTGAATTGTCTAAAAATCCACCCAAGGAATCTTCAGAAGAAACAGCGACTGAAACAGCTACTGATTTAGGTAAGCCAATTATTGAAGAACCTCTCTTAGAAACGACTGATTCTAGTGATGCTGAAAAAGCTGAGAGTGCTGAATTAACGATAGAAGAAACAACAGAGGATGATACAAAAACAACTAAAACTATAGTTCCCGATCCAATTCCTATTGTTGAAGAGCCAAAAGATACTGAATCAGTGTCCAAAGACTGGAATAGCTCAGTGTCAGTTACAGAAGTGTCAAGTGAATCAAAAGAAATTGAATCTACGGTCAAAAATGGATTGACTGAATCATCTTTAAAGTCAGAAACAACAGAAGATAACCAAATGGTTGTTACAAGTTGTGAAGAAACGCTAATCAATAAAGGAGCTACTGAGTCAATGGATGTTGACAATGAAGGTCTTTTATCGAGTGCACAGGATGAGCCAATGGAGCAGGAAACGACTGAAGCCATGAATAGTTAATACTAAGATATGAAATTAAAAAATTGACTCTGGTTTTTTTACGAATTGATTTTCGTTACACATGGTTCGACAAAGAGTGTGTAAGCGCAGTACCAGGGACTATCATATAAAACCATTGCGTAAAATAAAGTTTTTAAATTTTTTGTCTTAATAAACAACTTTTTCGAAGAATCATATTCTTTAATATTCAGTAAATATTTTTTTATCGAGATGTACTTAATGAATTATTAATGATTTAAAAATAATGTACTGATTTTAAATATTGTATAAACGAGACTTTATTGTTACAACATTAATTTTTAAACAATTAATACGTCATTAACTTTAAATTAATGAAGTTCCAAGGTTGATTTTTTCTCAATGGTTTTGCATGTTCCTGGTTTGTACAGCAAGTGAGAGTATACCGAGCAAACTCTTACATTTGCTCGTCAATTTCCTTTCGACGCTCAGACGCCTTGAATACGCGCCGCAGGGATCAACTTTTTCATGTTAACTATTTATCTTCCTATAAAGTAAAAACAGCAGCAAACGACTTGTCACGAAAAGCCGGATAGAAGACAACCACTGCCCGTCTCAATAACACTGATGAAAATGTGAAGGACACAAGTGTGAAATCGAGCGATAATTTTTTTGCCGATGACTAAACACATTATTGACTTACCTTTGTTTCTACTTTTTGCAAAATTCAAACACCAAGCGGTTGTGCTTCGCGTACGTTTAAAATTTCTCGTAATCTGACGAAAGTTTATAATAAAATATCAAATTTATTTCATGTTTTTTGCAACTGCTTATTATCTTTTTTTTTTAAATAAACTATGAAATTTTGTAGTAAAATTATTTTCTACATACAAAATTTCTAAACAAGTATTTACATCGTTTGTTATATAAGTACCAAAACACAATTTTGTAACGTTTGAATTATGGTATCTTTGTCATGTAATTGTGTAGAAAAAAGGTTAATATTTTAATACACGATTGAAAAGTAACAAAAGTAGCAGCGTCGGCTTTTCTATCTATAATTTTAAAAGCGTTCCCAATTTTACAAAAAAATTTAATGCGAGATTTTTTCTTGCACGTTTGTAAAAAAAAAAAAATAAAAATAATTTGAAATTATGTTTTAGCGAAAATTACGAATCGTTAGGTTGCCGAGAAAATCGGATAAAGTTGATTCACTTTCGTTGATACAAATCGAAACGAGTAAACACGTGTGTTTTGAATAAATTAGGTGAGATGAATTTAAAAAGAAAACTGAATAAGATCCACAATTTGACAGCGACATATTTCGTAAAAGAATAGTGATAATGTAATAATTTAAATAAGATTGTAAACCAGTAATTATAAAATCTATGCATAGTTTAAGATAGCTGTGTATAATTATTTTATAGTAAAATACACGGAGATTACTAACAAAATGAATAATATGTTCTTATAGATAATTTTATAAATTCCCACATCTTTGAACCTGACCTCAACAGACAGAAAAATAAAAGATTGATAAGCTCTTGAGTATGTGCAAAATCAAGAAAGTAGCATGTTTTATTCACATATTTGTAATATTACACAGTCAATTAAGCTTTTACATTTGTTAATAGTTATGTAATAATAACGAGTATTTTATTTATATTTAAAATATGTCATTATTATTTATGTATTTTTCTCAATCAGAATGATGTAAGTTTTATTAATTTTATTACAAAAATAGTAATTTATAATAAAAAAATTTTTTTTAGTTGTAGAGTTTATAAAATTTATTTACAATATTTTTGTATCTAAATCAAGACTTAAATAAAATATAAAAATTTTTGTAATCATGCGTACTCAAATAAGTAAATTGATTAATGTTCAGAATTTTTTTCAAATGTATTTTTTCAATGTACATATATATTTATTTAGTTCAACACAAAACCATTTTTACAGAATTTAATTAAAGAAAAAAATTATTAAAGCCACAAAATACCAAAGAAATATTTTTATAAAGAAAAATCAAAATCACGTGAAAATAATAGGTCCTTGTAAATTCTAATGACAAGAGGAGTATTGTCATATTGTCTTCAATTTTACAAATTTAATCAATACAAAGTTTCCGGTTATTGTGTATACTGACTATACAAAATAAACACATTAAACGTAATGTAATTGTACTAAAAACAAACTTCTTGATATCCTAAGGACGTTTACTAGTTTATCGATTTTTTTAGGATTCTCCTAAAAATGTTGAAATAAGTTCATTTTTGTATGTTTTATACAGGAGTAATATCTGTTAAAAATTTCAAATATATTAATTTAAATATTGCATTTTTACGATATTTTTAGATAGGCAGAGTACCACTGAACGTGACTCTTGAATGAATTAGATTTTAGAATTTTGGAAAAAAATTAGTATATCACAAATTACGGTGATAAAAATAAAAAAAAAAATTAAAAAGTCGACAAAACAAATGGTATATTATTTCTAAAGATTTGGCTATTTAAAAAGTCATCAATGTTATTTTTATAAAAGAGGTAGCTGAGTTTGATTTTAAATATCATTTTAATAAACTTATTTTTAAACTGTTAATTTATGATAAATATTTTAGTAAAATATACAAAATATTGGAGGGTTTCATCTATAATAAATTATAATAAATTATAATATATTATAATAAATTACAAATCGTAATTTATACTGTATCTGAAAAATACTGGAACTAATTCTTTTGTATTTAATTTTTAATTTTCCTAATATATTTCAACGTCATGTTGTTTTTAATCAAAGTGTAACAACTCGACGATCGAGACATTTTTTAACAATTAAAAATTATATAGATTTTCTAAAGGTTTAATTTCTTAAATAAAATTAATGCAATCCTTTTCTGGTCACAAATTTGATAGAAATATGACAGAAATGTTTTTCGAATTTGAATTAAATTCGGCTTATAAATAGGCCCGCAAAAGCGGTTAC
>JAPYZA010007079.1:12868-25947 GCA_030522685.1 Eupelmus azureus
ATCCCTTTCTTGAGAAATGCAGCCGAGAATAATAATTGTTTACACAAAAAAGCAATTAAAAATGAAAATGGAGAGTTTTCATTAAAGCACTTATAAAAGTCATTACACATAATTACGTAAAAAGTTACAAACAATTTTACATGAAATTTAATTTGGTGTATTAAAAATTAACATTCGCACGAAATTTAACTTAATGTTCAATTATCATTTCTAACTTTTTATCTCAAACTTGCATTTTCAGGCAATTCTGATAATAAATGAAAAATTTTGTTCAAAATCCATTCTTAAATGTATTATTAAAATTTTAACTTGAAATTTCGTCAGAGATTGAGTGCATTCTTAGAGAGAGAACGCGTGTCTCCTATTTTTTTGTACCGCAACATATTTTTTTAATAGTCAAAAAATAAGCTTACCGGTAAAAATGAAAAATTGGATCCATTTAAGTAATATTTCATTGATTAAAAACGTAAAAATATTAAAGTATTTTATAATACTTGCCTTTGGATCACTACCTCGACCCTTGATCGTTCTCCACCTCTACTCTCCTATTATTAACCAAATTAAAAAATTTCTCCATTCGCAGCATTAGATCCTCGAACTCACAGCAACCGATAACCAAGAAAAAAACCTTCGCTTATCAGTCCCAAGACAAACCGAACTATCTCTCACCTGATTACCCTTGACCTTGATCAGCTCCTTGGTCCTGTCGACCACGTAGAAGTACTCGTCCTCGTCGTAGTAGACAACGTCCCCGGTGTGCAGCCAGCCGTCTATGTCGATTACCTCGCTGGTGGCCTGCGGATTGTCCAGGTAGCCCTTCATGATCTGGGGCCCCTTGACGAGCAGTTCGCCGGGCTTGTGGGCCATGCCGACGTCCTTGCCGTCGCCAAGGTCGATCACCCGGGCGAGGGTCGACGGCAGAAGCTGGCCGCAGCTTCCCGATTTGGAGTACGGCATCGAGTACGGGGTTATCGTTATGCCGGGGCTCGTCTCCGTCATCCCGTAGCCTGGGTCACAAGATCTTTTAGGGACCGTGGCTCGGTTAAGGTGAGTGTGGCGGGTGATGGGGATAGGTTGGATTTTTCGATTGGACGATTGTACGATTTATTTTATTTATATTTATTTAATTTTTGATTAGTATACTGCTGGATCCTGGAGATATTTTAAATTAAATTCTCTGAGGCGCTTAGTACTAATATATTTAGAACATCCCGAGTAGAAAATTAAATATTACTGAGACCTAACTAGAATAAAAGTATATGTTTGAAATCTTCAAATAGGATTGATAAAATCATTGAAACTATTCTAGTTAAGCCATTACTAGAGGTTGTTTAATTTATTCTACTTGGAATGTTTTGAAATTCTCTGAGCTTTTTAAAAAATCATATATAGTTATAAAAAGTATCGTTTTTAGATTGTTTTGAAATTATGTATTCTTACGGAATAATTTTGGCGAATTCTGAACTGGAATGACTAAAATATAACAGGATTATATTGGAAGATTTCAAAAATATTGTAAAAGTATTTCAAATAGGCTTCCAAAAGGCTTCTGAAATAAATTATGTCCTACGCACTACAAAGCTACAAAATTTTAAAATATGATCATAAAAAGTATAATCTAAACATATATGGAAAAATATTTTTTTCAAAATTTAAAAATACTACCTGAAAGGGTAATAAGTATACGGCTCTTAAACAACTTTAATCGCCTTATTTTGTGGATCCTAAGTGAACTTTTTTGAGGAGAGCCCCAGTTGTCACTCAACTAATTAGCATATATACACACATAAACATAAATACCTTGCGTAATGGTGCAGTCCTTGCGGCCGATCTTCTGCAAGAAATGATCGATAAGCCCCTTCTTCATCGGCGCCGCGCCGCAGAATATCTTGGTGACACTGGACAGATGCTGGGCCGTGATCTCCGGATGCGTAATGAGAAACAGCAGCAGCGACGGCACGACGAACAACACCGTGGGCTTGTACTTTACCAAACAAGCCACGTAATCCTGTGGCGAGAATTTGGGCATGCTGATGAGATGGGTGCCGATGTAACTCAGATAGTTCATAATCGTGTTGAAACCATAAATGTGGAAGAAGGGTAGAACTGTGAGCGCTGTCTCCTGGAACTTGAGCGGATCCGTCTTCTCCACGAGGCTCGGGTGCATCAGCTGGGAGATGTTGGTCACGAGGTTGCGATGGCTCAGCATCACGCCCTTAGGGATGCCCGTGGTGCCAGAACTGTAGGGCAGCACCGCTATGTCGCCGGGACGGACCTTGGGTAGCACCACGGATTTCGACGGCTCGAGGAGGGATTCGAGGCCTAGAATTCTGAGAGTAAGGATGGAGGTTAGTTTGAGGTTTGTGGCTCGGTTGTGGACGGGTGTGGTTTGAGTGGGCAGTGGGTGGCTCGAGTTGGTTTTTTGGGGATTGCTAGAGCGATTGCGTTTGTTTGAGAAGTACCTTTTTAAGATAATGATTTTAATTGTTGATTCATCTTGAGCTCTCGAAAGAAAGTTTGTAAAGAAATACATTTACTCGTAAGAAAGTCTGATTCAAGAATTTTGATCTGATGTTTTAATTTATTAATTTTAGAACTGTTTTCTTCTGGATATTTCTTCGTTCCTTTTCAATATTTGAATAAAAAACGTGATTATATATCGAAAAAATTTATAAATTAATGAATTATATTTTTTTATTGATAACGAATGTTATAATATTTATAATAAATAAATCTACAATAAATATTTATGAATAAAGTATAAAAATCTACTTTTATTGTCTTCGAAATATATTTTTATTTTGTTAAAAAATAAAACTCTTTAAAAATTAAAACTAGGTTGTTATTTATTCATCACGTAATATATGAAAATTAAATTCTTCTGTACCGACAATTTTGTTAAAAAAAAATATTTAGAAACTTTAGCATGACTCAGCAACATACTTGCAGCCTGAAAACCGGTGTAAACTTTATGCATGCAGAGCATATACTGTATGTATCCTAAGATTTATACTGCAGCTTGCAGAATAACGGGTTCCTGGTGATTCGAAGCGAGGATAAGTTTTAAAGGAGGATTTGCCAGACTCACTTATAAGAGTATCAATTTTAACAATTTGATAAATTGTTAAGTAATTAATATAGTTAATGTTGTACTTAAAGTAAAAGTATGTCTAACATATTTACTTACCAAATCGCGTAAAAATGGAAAATATTAACTTGTTTCTTATTATATTTTATTTTATTATTTTTATTTATGCATGAATGAATAATTTAGTCCCGAGAAACCCATTTATCATTTAGAAAGTAAATTTGAATGTACTTTAACGAGAATAAACAGTTTATTTATTCTTTTATTCTAAGTAAGATATTTCTATACCAGTTTAAAATTAGTAGAAAATCTTTTTTTTTTAATTAAAGCTAAATTATGTCCAAATAATTTATTTAGCGAACCTATATAGCCGTTTTGATCATATCAAATTTCGAAAAATTAGTACAGCATTAAATTTTTTTAATCTTATATATGTATGAACAATTTGGATAATATATAAGCAATCTCATGTGATATAAATCCTATGTATTACGAATAAATATTTACACATTATATAAATATCTAGACTTTTTTATGTTCATGAACAATTTCACATCAATTAAATAGTTTTATAACTCGAATTATTTGATGAACAATCTGTTGCGTATTTGATATGTCGAAAAAAAGCTATATATTGTTCCAATTCCTGTGCACAATTAGTGCGAAAATCTATGCATTATAAAAAAATATGATGGTCAGTAAGCGCGAGTGGACCTTGTCCTCGTGTGGTACTTCCATCCATGTTGAAAAGAACCAATAGAAACCATTGTATACTGGTGCAAACTACTAGCTTTTGTTAGTGCTTTTGTTCATTTGTTTCTATCGGTTCATTATAAAAATATCCATTTAAAAGTTGCAAAACAGCCATGCGATGAATGCAGCAAAAACAAAATGCATTATTTCCACCTAAAAATCATCTTTCCCATCAACTCCAACTGTACTCCTCACTCCTTCTCATCTCTCAAAAAACAACTCCCCCAAAAATCCAACATCAATCCATCAAAAAACATCTCAACCCAAGCTCGAGCCCGCAAACCCCCAACCCCCCCCTTAATCGCATACTTCTGCTCGGGCACGGGCTTCCCTCCGATGTTGATCGTGCAGTCGTAGTTCTCCAGTCCCTTGGCCACCTGCTGGGCCGTCTCCAGCAGCTGGGGTATCGTCACGATGCACCTGACCTTCGCGCTCTGGAACTGCCGGCCGAGCTCGTGCACCGTGAAGAGCGGATTGGCGAAGGTCACCACGAGGCCGGCCTTCAAGCTGGCGTGCACGGCCACGAGGTACTCGGGGATGTTGGGCAGCAGGAGGCCGATCCTCTCGCCTGGCTTCAGGCTCGTGTTGGCCAGCAGAGCCTCGGCGCCGCGGCTGCTCAGGGCCCGGCTCATGCCGAAAGTGTAAGAGCGGCCCGACATGCCGCATGTCTGCGGGAAGATACAGGTGAGCAAGTGGGTCAGAGGTGTTGATAAGAGATAGGTGCGCGAGGTTTTCGAGAGGGTGATGATATGTGGGTGTTTTTATCGGTGATTTGTTTGTTGAACTTTGCGCGAGAAGGTTCAATGAGAGATGGGCTATTTTGGGTTTGCGGTGAGAGGTGTGATTTTTTTATCGGGTTGTTTTTACATAGCGGTGTGCGCGCTGATTTGCGAGAGATTAAAATTTGCGCGGATTGATAGGTATCGGGGATTGGTCGGCGGGTGATGGATCGGATAAAATAATTCGCGGAAATGGACGATTGTTTTGATACTCTTTTCGATGGGCACTTAGATGTTATGATCAGGCTTAAAATTGCGGTTTAGAGCTTGTTAAGATTTTTAAGAAAAGATATACGATATCGCGAAACAAAGTATTTTTTTATCGGTTTAAAACGAGAATAAGGATTTTCTTTCGCTAAGGGGCGAATATGATGGGCGCTTTGAAGGACCCTTGTATACTATTAAAGACATATTTTTATATAAAGTGATCAAAAAAGTAAATAAGAGCTTTTCCATTAATAATTTCGTAAATTCTTACAACAAAGCTAATAAATATCAAATATTATTTGGATTGAAAGTTAAGGAAAATTTTGGATTTGTGCGTTTCCCACTATTTTTCAACATTAAAGTTAAATAACTTCTTAAAATCTTAGTTTTTCCTAATTTTTCTTAACATATTTAGTATTTATAATTTGTACAATGCCATATATATTTCGTCATCAAAGAATATTCGGCATAACTGTGAAAAATATGAAAATATATAAAATAATGCATGCCGCCGTAAGACTTTGTACTTATACATACGAAAAATTTGATTTTTAAGATTACGAATCTTTTATTTTCGATTGTAAATATACCCTAATATTTTAAGAGATTACCGTTCAGATACTACAAACAAAATTAGTTTCATGCAAAAATATAGGCTTCAATTTTGCGAAAGTACTTTCTTAAAAATTAAATAAAAGATTATTCTTCATAATTAAAATATAATGAATAATGTAAAATGTGAAAATATGCGAGGTAGATTAATCTATATTAGTACATTGATTTATATAAAGAGTTACAGAATTTAAATGAAAGAGCTGTTACTCGATTAATAGTTTTAATCTAGTTTATAAGAAACTTTTATTTATCAACTAATAAATACATAACACAAAATTTTACATTTTGAAACTTTAGACTTAAAATTTTCAAATATTCTGTTAAATCTAACAAAATACAATTTTTCTCTTAAACTTAAGAACAAAAACGTCACATAAAATATATAGGTATTCAACATAAACTTTTGCTTTATTCCAAATTTTTAAAAAAATGATCACCCACTTCCATAACGTCCTTTCATACCGTTTTCCCAAAACTGCATCTATTACAGATAAATCTACAGATTATTTACAATTCATAAAACCCTAATAAAATACGAAAAATTACCACATTGTTCCTGGAATCCCGCAGCAAATCGCAATTTATTCAATACGCCTAACGATAAATCCGATTTCTGTTATCTCAAAAATTAAGGCAGACGTAAATACTATGTTTAAAATAATCTTACGACGTCAACAAGCTCGATCTCCTATCGTAACGATGCTGCAGAATATGTAACTCAGATCCCGATATCTTTGCCATTATTTTTTTTCTTTTATTAAAGAGGCTCCCTGCGCATTAACATTTGTCTGTATCAACGAGCGTATATTTTATTTCGTTCTTAACTCATTCCGCGTGTCTTTCCGCCGCGGCTTTATTTATCAGCGTTCGCAAAAGAGGCGTCTCTATAATTTGCGCGTCGTCCTTTCGCTCGTTTAATTCAGACGCATTCCAGACATTGTTATCACGCATCGGCGCGTTATCAATTTCTTTCGATTATCGAGCGTTTAGCGACCTTTTACCTTTAATTCGGCGATACAAAGAGACGTAATTCGGTTAATTGCTTTTTTTACAATGCGTCTGAAAACAAAGTTGTGCTATCTGATAGGCGTTATAACTATGGAGAAGGCAAACAAGTGGACGCGTGATAAAAAGTTGTCAGTTTCGAGATTGCTAGCTGTGGTATCGCGCATTTGTGCTTCGCGCTTTACATGTATTTATATTTAGGCTACGTTACTCATTATATTAAATATAATTTAGTGATATGGAAAAGAGAAATTAATCTTCTAATTTATTGCACTATTTTAAATAAAAATAATTAAAAAAAAAAATTTTTTTAATTTTTAATACATTGACAATTTTGACGCTAAAAAGTTGTGGTACAAATTTAAACAACATGCTTTCGTTAAAGCGCGATTATTTAAAACTAGTCACCTTCTGACACTTAACCGATTCCCTATCTCGATATGCAAATTTCAAGTCATTTTAATAACAAACAGATACTTTTAAAGTTTAACGAAGCAAGTTACTTTTCTAGAAAGTAAAATGTTTTTGTACAATTTTTTGTGACAATAGTTTATACATTTTTTCAATCTTAATAATTTAATTAAGTAATTTAACTCATCTCTTTAACCTCTTCTTGCAAAAAAAAATTTCTAAATTTCAATAAAATATAATAGTTTTTGTAGAGATATTACGTTCCTCGTACCTGTAAAATATGAAATTATATTTTCAGATTCTTACGTTGAAAATTAACGAAACTATTTTACAAAATTGACATAAACAAGCGACCAAATGTGAGGACACACGCAAGAGGTTAAATCTTCAAAACCATTCAATTAAAGCCAAACGAGCAACGTAACGCGAAGTATTACGCGACCTCGCGCTTCTCTCGATATACACGCGCATCGGCTCGTTCGTCGCAGATTCAATTGCGCGCGCTCACGCACTAGATTGCTCAATTAGATACACCGAAAAAGAGAAAAACGAAAGCACTCTCGGCTCGAGTCGCCAATGAAACCAGGCGGCATTCTTGACCCGATAAAATTTGCAGCTCACGCTCTCGCATTTCTTTTTTTTCCCTTCTATCCTCGCTCCGCCTCCAAACTCCGAACAACATTTAATCTATCCCTGGACTTTGCCTCGGCTTATCTGCGCCGCTCAAAAACGCGTTTACAAATATTCGCGCGCAGATCGATTTATCGCGCTTATAAACAACGCGTGTCCGTCTGCGCGGCTCGCTCCTTGCGTAAGCAGATATACGAAGCAGCGCGCGAGGCTGCTGCAGCAGCTAAGGGCATATATATTATTGAGCGCGCGGGCCAATCGGACAGCCGGCCTTTTGAATTTAGGCGCGCTTAAAGCTCTTCACCGAGCGGCAGACGCACACGCGGTCCCGTGCGTTGACACGCGGTGCAACGTGAGAGCGAGAGGCCTATATTGATTTTTCGCTCGCGCTCTTGTGTACCTCTCTAATGCCGCTGGCGCGCGTCGCGGCACAGACAGCAGCGGCCACCCTCGCTTCCTCAAGCTCGCTCTGGCGCGTATGCATAATGGGAAATCAATAGTAAATACAATTAAGCCGCGATGTTTAACCGAGTTAAAGTAAAAACTTACATAATTGCCTTTTCCCTTTTACCGTCTTTTCTACTGCGAGCGCTATAACGCTGAGGGTGGAGAATGAAAAGCGCCAGATGGCATGTTTATGAAAAAGCAATGAATACAGTTTGACAGCGCCAGTCGAACTTGAATAAACAACGGCGAAAATAATAATTATGACGATGAAGGTTTTAGTTACGGCGGGGAGATCTCGATTTTGTCGCGTCAATATTAGCCTCGTCAATGTATTACCAAGGATGGCAAGTCTTTCCAGTTCTCTGCTCTGGACCAGATGAAATCGCTTAGAGTCTGATCCGGCACGTCGACCTCACCGTACGGGCTCTTGAGCACAGTGGTGCTGTACCTGCTGAATAGCGGATGGCTCTGGAGCGGTTGATGTTTGAGCTTTAGCCGACGGGCTATGATTCTGGACGATGTAAACATAGTGGCGGGTGCGTGACAGGCAAACTTTTACAAAGTCTCACAAGAAACGAGCTCGTGTAATAAAGATGCGATTTATTACGTAATTTTTTTGTTTTTAACAAGTAAAACCTCTCTTTATATACATTTATTTATATAAATACTACTTTGCACTTTATCCAATTGTTTCAACCTACCGTTCTATGCCTCGACCAAATGTACACATATAAATTTTATACAAAAAAGGAAACAAAAAAGAAAAAAAAATCGCGACTCCGGATGTCAGAGAGAAGCAGCTTTCTAGCCACCGCAAGCTTTTACAGCGCGCGAGTTGTTTTAAAATATACAATCGCGTACGCTAATCGTCCAAAACCAGACGAACGGCGAAAAATAGGCGAGAGAACGAGGAAGAGGAGGTCGCGCACGTGCACCAGCCACTCGGCTCTCTCTATTTCGCGCGACCACACAGACTGAGGCTCGGAGGCTGACTGACTGCAAGCGGAGCGCGCGAGTGAAAGTGCAAGCAGTGCGCGCCCCGATAAAATTCATCGAGTCATCGAGGCGCTCCCCCCCCAGGGGTTGCCGTGTGAGCGCGCTCGCTTATATAGAGAAAGCAAAAAACAAGGGAGACACTTTTCGAGTTCAAGGCTCTCGCTCTCTCCCCGATCGTATAGGTCCAAAGTCCAGGCCGCGCGGGTTCAAAGTCCGACCTCCTCTCGCTCTCTCTCTCTCTCTGTCTATCTCTCTCCTCGAAATACACATCGAAAGCTTGCGCGTGCAGATTGTTGCGGTTGTTTTTATTTTAGAATGTAAAGCGCCACGTCGGGGGGCGTGTCGCGCATTCCTCTCCCACCCACGCAGGCGCTACGGCTGACTTAAGCGAAAGTCTGGTGCTTGACGAGCTTCCTGAAGAGGCCGGCCGGCAGAGCCATCAGCTCGTCGTAGCTGCCACTCTCGACGAGCCGGCCACCTTCGAGCACGGCTATCTTGTCGGCGTTTCGGATTGTGCTGAGACGATGGGCGATCGTCAGGACGGTGCGGCCCTGGGTGGCTCGTTCCAGGGCTTCTTGAACGAGCTTCTCGGACTCGGAATCGAGAGCACTAGTCGCTTCGTCCAGTATCAGGATCTTCGGGTTCTGTGGACAGAGTAATAAGAGAGTTTTTTTTAGTTGCGGTGTGAATATCGCTGAGGAAGCCGGACAAATGCGCGCGAAGGGGGTGATATGGGCTAACAGGTGCGGTAAGAATGTGGAAGTATAGAAAGATGTCTTTGAGAGCATAATTGCGAGTTTGTTGACTTTGACGCGAGATTATATGAAATTCGTTGTAGAATGATGCGCAACTGTTTGGAATTGTTTAATAGTTTTTAAAGAAATCGCGAGTAGAAATGATCGGAGCGGAGTTTACTTTAAATTCAAGTATGAATTGTAATCGGAGGCTATTTTCAAGGATTGTGAGATTGCGAGTTAGTCTAAATATAAAGTTGCATAGAAGAGTTATAAGAATTTTTTAATTCTCAATTAAGGAAATAGAATTAGATAAACTTGATTGGCTCTCGGTATTCGTACTTATCAGTAAAGTATTTTATTTTTTACTAATCAAAAATAGAAATGTTTTTTACTCCAATGATGTTAAAGCGTCATTTGTCTTAATAATATTTAGTTAATGTTAGAAAATATAAATAACGTAGTGAAAAAGGTTTATATTACAAAATAATGTTTTGTGTATGCTTCTTAGTTTTAAATTGTAATTTTGGTAGATAATTTTAAAGCATTGAAGACCAAAGAAAAATCAAAAATATACTAGGAACAAATTTAATACAGATAAAATTAGATTTTACAAGTAGGTCAAAAGTTCAGTGCTCTTATAATGATTTTATTTCTTTGTAAAATTTAAATTTAAAATTGTGAATCAAATGAATATTTGTTTATATAATGCTTTTAGAATTAACAAATAAAAAATAATTGTTTTAATCAATAAATAATTGTTAATGTAAATATCACATTATATATACAATAAAAGTTCTATTATTCTTAAATACAAGTGTCTCAAAAATTAAATTTACTTTGTGAAATGATTAATCATTATTTTGAAAATAAACAATATTTTACATAAATTCGTTTAAATTAATGTAGTTGAAAGATAAAAGTAGCGTTATTGCTCATTTTGTTGAACTTTTATTTAGTTCAAGTTGCAATTTATCAACTATTCATATCTCAAATAACATGCAAGATTGAGGAAGCAGTTTAGCGATAATGTCGAAAATTAAAATTTTCACCTTGATAAGAGCCCGTGCGATAGCGACTCTTTGCCGCTGACCTCCGCTAAGAGTAATTCCTCTCTCCCCTACAAACGTGTCAAGTCCATCTGGCATTCTTTTTACGAATTCCAGTACGTTAGCTTGCTTGGACGCGTCCAACACGTCCTCATCCGAAGCATCTTGACTTCCGTATGTTATGTTTTCCCTTATTGTTCCGTTGAACAGAATAGGTTCCTGAGAAACGACACCGATTTGTTTCTTTACCCAGCAGGGATCCAATTCTTTTAAATCGTGACCATCCAGTAAAACTGAACCTGCATTAGGATCATACAACCTCAACGCCAAGGCAGCCAAAGTTGATTTTCCAGATCCCGAGGGTCCCACTATGGCGGTAACGGAATTTTTTGGAACTTCCAAGGTGAAATCGTTCAGAATTAGAGAATCGTTTCTTGTTGGGTAGGCGAAAGTTACGTTCCTAAAAATAATTTCACCTGTCAAATTAGATTCCAAAATTCTTCCACCTTGAATTGGTATGGAAGGCTTGCGATCGATCAATTCAAAAAGTCTTGTACTGGCACCAAGAGCTTTGTTCAGTTCGGAATAAAAACTGGTCATTCCACCTATGGAAATTCCAACGTAAGCAGCATAGAGTAAAAAAGCACTGAGATTTCCTACAGTTATGGTTGAATCAGAAAGCATCACTCCTCCATAGTATAGTACTGACAGGATTATGGCATTTCCAGATAATCCAGTCAAACCGAAAAACACTCCTCTGTAAAAGCTCTCTTTGTAACACAGTTGTAATAAGTCTTTTAATTTTGTACCATAAAATTCAATTTCATTTTTTTCTTGTGCAAAAGCTTTAACAGTCCTAATGTTGCTAATTTTCTCCTCTGCTGTAGTATTTAAAACTGCTAAACTATTTTGTACATCTCTTGAAATTTTTTTGACAAATCTGCCATAAATCATTCCTATAGCAGCAACTGGAGGAACAATTGCCAAGCTAACTAATGCCAATTTAGGAGAAACATAGAACATCATGGAAACTCCTGCAGTTGTCATGATAGTTGATCTAAGCCCATCTGAAATATTACTTGTGACGGCAGAACTAACTAGCTGTGCATCCCCTAAAAATTAATAAAATGAATGAAATTTTGTTCTTGTCAGGTATTAAAATAATTTAAAACAAAATTAAAAATACAAAAACATTAATTTGTCAGTTATTCAAAACTATTACATAAACAAGTTTTTATTTCTAAATGCATCTCAATTGTTTACCCGACAATCTTCCAACCAGTTCTCCAGTGCTAACTCTGTCAAACATTGCCGTCTCCTGACTCAGAATAGCAGCATAAACCTTCTTTCTCAAAGACTGGGTGATCCTATATCCTGTTGTGGACATCAAATATACACGTGCAAAATTGCACATTCCTCCAAACACAAATATCCCCAGCAAAGCGGCGCAGACAACGTTGAGATTGTCCTTCATCTTCTTTTGATCATTAGTATAAATAATGTCAATGATTTTACCAAGACAGAAGGGCACAGCCATTGTAACCGTAGACGAAATTATTAAAAACGATATAGCACCTAGGAGCCGCCACTTTTCAGGTGCAGCCAGTACAAAAAGCCTGCGAAACTCCTTATTCTTGGTCCCCTTGTCTGCGAGCTGCTTCACAGCGTTCGTCTCAACATGACTCTTCAGCGCATCGGTAGAAAACCTCTTGAGGTGCTTAAGATTCAAGAATTTTCTCCTGGACAACTGGGAAGTCTGGAAGATATAGGCCTGCACGTAGCACCTCTGGCCAAGGTACAGGCCACTCCTGGGCAGCCTGGTGTGCAGGATCATGCCCGCCCTCAGGAACTTGCAGAGCAGAGTCATCCTTGAAAAATATCGTCAAATCATCATCGGCAATAACACACTCTGATCATCAATTTTTACTCTCCCCTCGCTTTCGGGAATGAAAGAGAGAGCTTAACCTGGAGCTATACCTAGAAGCTTGCTCTTTGTCGCTAAAACGGGGCCGCACACTACTGCTCGTCGAGAAAAACAACTTTGTCACCTGGTCGTCGGCATTTTTCGCGCTTCATGTTTAGCCTGAGTATCGCGCCTGTGTGGATGCGTGAGCGCGGCCGCTCGACTCTCTCACGTCGGGATGATTTCGTAATTTCTCATTTTTACATATTTGTCGCCGCGTGCACGTCGCCGCCGAGCCGTTTCGTCTGCTCCGCTTTTCGATTGCTGCGCTGCGCTGCTTTTGATTCTCTCTGGCTCGCATTGGGAATTTTCGTACTTAACCTCACTTTCCGGGGATGGGGATTGACGCGGATTGGTTATTGAGATGGTCACACCATGTGAATCATGAGAATAATTATTAAG
>JAPYZA010007080.1:0-15191 GCA_030522685.1 Eupelmus azureus
GCTTGATTTGCTGGTTGAATGGGAATTCCGGTTGTGGGAATACCGATTTTGTATGGATGAGGTGAGGGCTATTGAAATTCAATTACGTACGGTTATAGATAGATCAAAAATAAACAATGATTATTTGTTTATAATATTATATTGACTTTGGTACGCTGAGAAAAAAAATTATATCATAATAAAAGTTTAATTGATTGAATTAAAAATTTGTGAAATCAAAAAACGTTTAATTGATTCAATTAAGTATATCAATTAACTATTAAGCATTTATCTCAGTGTATTTTGATACCAATAGAAACGTTTGTTAAACGTAAAATAATTTTACTCATATTTTAAATTAAGAAATATTTGCATAATTCCAGACTATTCTAAGTAATCAGTATAACAACGCAATTAAACAATTTTTAAACTAACACCGTTTTACAATTAAGCTCATACTCTTGTTTTTGTTCTTTACCAATGCAAAGGTTAATGTCTCGGTACAATACTCCCCCATTAGTGAAAGGAAGAATCAGACCGATCTTGACGAAATTGCTATAGGTTTATTAGAAAGGCAAACGGATCGATGGCATATACGTCTGTGTAACAACTCTCTTTTTCCGATTGGAAAGGCTGTACTTAAAAAATAAATTCTACGTTTTCATTTCTTGTTGAATACTGCGAAAAATTAACGATAAATCAATTAATAAATCAATAATAAATGCGAGATTCGGAAAAAATTGCAACGATCATTCAAATTAACGATAATGTCGTTCGCGAAAATTCTTTTTAACAAATTGATTAATTCAAATGACTATACTGAGCTTCCGAACATTATACAATACTATAGTACATATCGAAAGTTCTAGCGCCGTGACATCAGCTTGTGATTAATAATAAATGACAACACATCCAATGTTTAATGAATTCGCAAGAAACAAAACAAAATATCAACAGTGTCCTTAGTTCATTAGGATACAAGATTAAAATTAAAAATCTGCGACTTTATATGAACGCGGTACGTCCGCGAACGTGTCAAGGATACTTCCTGTGCGGGGTTTCCTGGAACATTCCACAAAGTGAAATTGCTAGTGAAATATGCACAAAAATTATCGGAATATCAGCGAGTGAATGTTTAACTCCGATTCTATCGATTGTCGATGTTGTCATTCGGCCGGCACGTAGCTTTTCTTGTTATGGGCTTATTTATTTGTAAGGGTCAACTTTCGCGATATACATATGAAATTTTTATGAAAATAAATTTTTAGGTTAATAATATCAATTTCTATAAATGATTATGGTATAGATGTAAAAAATGCTATTGCTCCGAAATTAAGTAAATAAGAATCGTTATTAATGCGATTATAATAAGTATATTGGTTTTTAGAACGAAAGATAATATAGATAGGTATTCGTTTTTTCACATGTCAGACAAGACAATTCCATCATCGTTTGCTTTGAAATTTTATCCCCTTGAGTCATATCTAGTAAATCGTATTTGGTATATATACTATGTATTTTATCGTTTGCTTTCAATGTTTTAATAAAAAAATAAAACATCTGCTGAATAAGACTTATTAAAAGTTAAAACGCGAATGCTTTTAATTAATTATTAATTAGTTAATCACACGTTTAGTATTTAATCAAACACATAACAGTGAAATTTTTTAAATACTAAAAGTTAAAAAAAGAGAAGAGAAAACAAAAGATTACATATATAAGTGCATGGCTGTATATTTGCGATAACACACGCGTGTAAATTTCTAGAATAAAAACATAAAAGACATTTTTCAAAAGGAAAAGCAGTGTATTTATTGATTTTTCAAGGTAAATATAATAATACGAACGTAAAAATCTATTTTAAAACTCAAAACAAAAAACTAAAGTGAACAGTTCCTACGTTTACGACAAGACCCTCAAGACCTCGAGTAGCAAAACAATTACTAAAACCAGCTGATAGACTTAAAATCATCTCACGCCAACCCAAATTCTTACGCCGAAAAAAAATCCAAAACCGGCATGACGCGACTTACAATCCCAAAAAACCAATAAAATAAGCCCTCTCAAAAACGCAACAGCCAACGTCATCTCAACCCAAGAAATCCACCTCCCGCAAACCGCAAACCTAAAAACTCCCTCGAACGGCAAACCACATACGCCCGAAATAGTCGGCCTAACCTTCATCGACCGCAAGTACAAAAACACCATCCAGGAGCGCGTTAACCACAAAAATCCAACACAAGTATGCATTATCCATGTACTTACGGTTCGCTGATGGCAGGCGCGATCTTCAGAATGCTGGTGAGGAAGCTCTGGTCCTTGCATATGAGCACCGGCTTCTGGGGCGCGCTGTTAACGTTCAGGATCCTGAAGAGGATGCAGAGGATGACGGCGAAGAGGGCCAGCAGTGCCGTCGACATCTTGGCCCTTTCCTCTCTCTCTCTCTCTCACTGTCTCTCTCTAAGCTTTTCTTCCGCCTGAATAATCAGACTCTTCTAGACCTCTTCGTCAACCTCGACAAGCTCCATAAAGGCAGCCTCTGGGCGTTCGTTGGCGGCGGCGATTGAAAAAAAAATATGGAGGTGTCGCTGTATAGAAGGGCGCGGCGGTCTACCTCTATCGGCCAGCGGCGGCTGCGCTTCTCCCCGATATATACGTATGGAATGCACACACGCGCGCGCGCGCGCAGCTTCTTCACTTGCCGTCTGCTGGAGCTTTGAGGTTAGGTTAAACGCGCGTTCACGGGATGAAACAGTCCTTGCTTCTATACAGCACGCGTGTAACGTGTACGATGATATACTCAAGGGGGCTGGCGTCGAGAGAAGAGAAAGGCCCGGCGAGTGATGAGGCTCTTGGTAGGTATACGGAGTGGAAACCTGCGCGCAGCTCGCTCGTTGGCGCTCGACTGAATGATCGGGCCGAGCCGACAGACTCCGCTTTTTACCGCGCGTCGGCTCCGGAGCCTATAGCTGCCGAGTGGCTTAGAACGCAAGCGCGGTGAGCGTAGTTTCGCGAAAGTTTCGCCGGCGAGGTTGTAGGAGTATGCATGTGGAAGGTGATGGTTGAAGTGCGGGAGGGGGATTAGCGGTTTTTTTTCTTGCGAGTGGATTGTTTGGGTTTTTTTTGGTGTGGTTTTTACGGAAATTTCGACGGAGTGGGTGGATGGTTACGGAGAGATGGTTGGGTTCGGATGATGGACTAATTAGTCGGTTTGTCGATTGTTTATTGAGTGCCGATTGTTTGAATTTTGGCTTTTTCGTGATAACTTTATGAAGTTGGATTATTGAGCTTGACGCGGTATGAATCGTTTAGTTTTATTGTAATTGTATGGAAGTTTGCTTGGAAAATGTAAAATCAAAAATTTGACATTGACACCGATACTGACCAAATTTGTAAATATTATAATAGATTTTCTCCCGAGGTAGTTTCAGCCCGTAAAGTTTTGCTTAAAGTTAATCACGCATAAAATAGTATTAGAAAGTTTTAGTTAATAACCTATTTTCTACCAAACTCAAATAAACTATTTTCCGAGATTTTCCTTTCTGTAATTTAGAAAATTTAAGATTATAAAAATTAGTAATTTTTAAAACCTCTAATAAATAAAGAATACAATACCTGTTTAGTATTATCCTAGAATGACAATGTATAATCAAACTTTATTCATAGGTGCATCTTATTTTTCTTCCGATTCAGTCATTAACTGGCAACATAAAACGTTTATTATAGCTTTAAAAACATGACTTAAAAAAGAAAAGTTTCCGCGAATGAATTATCAATTTAATAATTAAAATATTTTTGAAAAATAATTATTGTTCTCTCCGTTATATTATATTTCTTTGTCTATTTTCGAAATAAAAAGCCTATGAAGCCTTTAAATAATTATATTACAACTTGTCAAACAACAATCATCGTAAGTTTTTGTTTTGGACGCAGCTAATGTTGAAATTATTGTACAATTTTTGTAAACACGCAGCGTTTCAATAACTTAAGCTAATATATAGTAACGTTTATGTAAGTAATCAAATACTATTGTTTTTTAAACAAATGCTTTTCATTAACTGACTTTTATTCAGATCCTATTCATAATAATAACGATATTTTTCTCATAAAGTTATAACAATACGCGTCTAATGTTTAATTAAGGTTTCAACTAATGTTTTATTATTTAAATATCGTGATTAATACAGTATCCACAGTTGATACAGTGACCCCTTTTCTTTTAAAAATATAAATACAAATCAAGATTAAATCAAACTTTTATCCTTAAAAATCTTCTGAACGTGACAAACCAGTGGCGATCCCGACTTTATTATCTCTGACAGGCAAACATTTTTCAAAATTCATTCAAGTTTTTTAAAACAAAAACAATATTATCAAGACCGAAAACTCCAAAGGAAACTTCCTACTTAAAACTTCTACATACAAAACACCGTTCTATAGTTTCATAAAAATTAAGCGCTTTTACGTCCCCAATAAACCATAACACAAAAACACTTTGGTTGACTAAACAGCCGTCAGGTTTACGACCGACATCATCACCATGTCCTAAAACTTTACATCCCCTGCTCGACTGACCTGCTTCGCTCGCGCATATATACCCACGCACCAGCTCCGGCAATCAGCGATTTATATCTGTGGCTGATGTACGCCACTGTCGATATTGCATACAGGAGCATTAGCTTAGAAAGCTGGCTTCGACAAAAGGTGAAATTTTGCATTGTAAATTGTTTTCGTCTTGACGGATTAACAGCTCCCGGCGCGCGCTCTTTTGATATATTTATTCGTTATTTTGAGTTGCTAATTCCGAGGTGGACGCATGGAAGTAGGAAACAGAGCGCGTTTAGAGGCTTTTTACGCCGGGTTATATATTTTAGGCTTGTTGCTGGATACACGTGCGACTGCATTGCTCTCTTTCACTTTAAACGCTTTTGAAAGTTTTTGATGTACGCGAATGCGTCTGGCTTCTTTGTGAGGCGCTGAATAAAGTGCGCTTGACGTGCTTTTTCTTTAATACAATAGCTAAGCTAATTAGCTAATTAACTCCAATAATTATTCGACAAAGAAAAAGACACTTTGTATTTTCCTTAATCCAAAAGATACATAGGTGAATTCTAAAATTGCTCAGAGCGCGAACTACAAAAATATTTTACTCTTCAAGGCTGCACAGAGTAACAACAAAGTTTCACCCATTTTAAATTTAAAGTCGATCGCTCGCTGCGAAAATCGCCCGATAGGCGTGCACAAAGGAAAAGTCCGCGAAGTTTCGAGGGGCCCTAAAAATAACGTCGACCTAAAACTGACTAGTTTCGAGGCACCATCCTATTTTCCCAGTGGTTCCGGAACTTTCTTTATTAAGTTGCGCTAAGAATATATATTGACAATGGCATTATGCTTGTTTGGTGCTTCTTTGTTTATTGTTTTAGGCCTTTTACCGTTAATTTTGAAAAAAAATTGGTATTTTATGAGATGCCAAAAGTAGTTTGATTTTTAATTATTCATAAACTAGTCGAAGTTTTATTTGAAAACTGTAAATTGATGTCTTACCGCGTAAATTTTAACAATTGCAAATTAAAATGTCAAATTTTAAAATTGTCTGCTTCTTTGAAAACAAAAAAATAAAAAAATATGACCTTATATAATGACTCTAATTTATTTTCGTTTGCCAATAAAACAGGAGTTTTTATCAGTCTGGTGCCCCCCTCCCTCTTGAACAGATAATGTGTTTATGTTAGTCTTATTTAAACGTTTATCATTAAGTAACACTTACATCATGTATGTAAATAATGCAATTGACTAAATATATTAAAGTGATTCTCTTTTACAATTCCTATTTTTTAGTTATTTTACAGTCACTATTATCACAGAACGAATTAAAACAATTCAAAAACATTATTTCTAACAAACGTTCTGTGTTAGTGTCGACTGCAAAGAACAAGCTAAAAACGTGTTGAAAGTCAAATATGAAAAAGGTGCATATAAGGCAGAGCTAAACGAGATAATAATATACTGAAAAAAGATGTCACGCCTGAGGTTTCTCTAGTCAGGTATATAAATTTGGATCACATCATAAAAAACTGGCAACATAGTTTTAAGCAGAAGCATTTTAAGTGTCGAAAGAAGATAAAGCCGAAATATATTCAATTCATCATTGAATTTAGTGCGCGAGATTTAATTATAATCGTTACGACAGTTTCATTGATACGTATAGTTTACCGGTGCATTTTCGTTTTAATTAGACTTCATAATAGCGCATCTATAAGTATCTCTCAAAGCATACAATATATAACTTTTCTCAACTTAAATTAGGTATATATATTAATGGTGCATCAGTTCGTTTGTATATTACATAAAAATGTCAATGCGAGGATCGTTAAGCTTTCTGTTCGGTTAACAAAGTTTTTCATTATTCGCAATTTCATGTCAAGAACTCGTTATGTAGCATTTAAGCCAGCGTTTAATAAGCATAATTAATGCATAAACTGCGTAAAACAATCGAAAATTTTATAACAACGGAGTAATGGATAAGGCAATAACAATGGAATATCAATTATATAAATTTAATTTTAAGTAAACGTCTTTGAAATTATATACTCAAGGTCAGAATCAATTTAAGTTACTATAGACAATAATTCTCTGAACAATCCGCTCATAAATTTGCACATTAATATACAAATCCACCCAATCCCTTTAAAAGACTACTCATCAAACAAACTCTACATAATCAATCCCTCTCTAAAATCACCGCCACTCAAAATCCTCCACACCCACAAAACCAACCATCTCCCCGAATGCCACCAAAACACGCCTAATGCATAAAACAGCAGTAAACCTGCATATATAGATCCAAAAACGCTCAATCGCGTGTACCGCGCGGCGCATTATCGATTCAACAAGCTCGCACAGGTGCGAAAGCAGCGTTATAAGAGAGCTTTACATTTCGCTTCGTTTCTCGCCCCTCTGGTTTATTTATCAAGAGCTGCGCAGTTGGCCGTCGTGCAGGACGATTTTTTTTTTCGACGTAGTGTGCGTTTGTTGGTTTAACTTTGATGAATTTTTCATGAAGGTTACAGCTGATTTTGGATGCTTTTTAATTCGTTGGGGAGAAGGGGGGAGGCTCGATGGTGGGTTATTTTCTTTTGTCGTAGTGGATAATTTTTAATGGTGTGGTGAAGGTTGAAGTTGCTGACGGAAGTTGATATTTAGGTAAGTTTTATAATGAGTAATCTTGGAAGTTGGGTGACAATTATGAAAATTTTTTTCGTTGAATTTTATTTTCTGAAAATAATTTACGCAAGTTGTAATTATTAATTATTGGGTGTAATTTATTGGTTTTTAAATAAATAACAAACCTTATTCTGTCCTACTAAATTTTGCCGATTCTCCGTATATACCCAATTATAAGAATGTAATAAATAGAATTTTCTAAACCATAGATCTGTGGATGAATGGTGCAAGATCCTGTGTGCTAAATTAAAACGTATCAAAAAGAGAGAAAGATAGTGCGACAGATAAGATAGCACCTACCTAAATTAAAAATTATAGCAAATATTGAAAAATTGATTAAAAACATGGTTCTATACTTTCGCGTTGATAAGCATCTATCTATTTTATCATTTTTCTAAACTGTATCTCCACTTATTACGTTATATTAAATTGTTCTTTATGATGTAAGCATGACTCATAAACAATTGCATTCTATCAATCGATCCTCAGAAAATGAGCACTACTTTAACATTAAAATGACTCCATATAAAAAACCTTACTAAATCATATCCTACTCAAAAGAAAATTTCACCCCGCCTACAATAACCAAAAATCTCATCCGAAAAACCACCCATTCTTGCAGCCCCTAAAGAAAACCGCAATCATCATGCCGGAAAAGAACCGAAAGAAATCAACGGGCAAGAAAAACGGCAAAAACGGCAATGGAGCCGGCGGCAAGTCAAAGAGCGGCAAAAAGTCGCGCGGCTCGAAGCGCAGCGGGGGCAAGGCGCGTTTTGCCATGGACATTTTCGCCGAGGAGGCGATGGAGAACGCCTACTACACCTGCCACAATATCATGGATGTGCTTTTCTGTCGGGGCTTTCCCTGGCCCGAGGCCCAGAAGAAGAAGAAGAAGGGCAAGAAGTGAGCTGTAGATATTTAAGATCGCGGTTTTTGAAAGCAAGATGTCTATGATGTTTTCGCGTATTTTGTTTTTTGTAGAAGGTTAAAAGATTATTTTTTGGTTTTAGTATTATAATGATGAAGCATTTTGTTTGCCTGCGTTGTAAAATACTAGTTCAGTTTGTTGGACAGATATAATTAACGTATGTATACTAATTGTTTAATGATCATAAACTAATAAAAGTAAACATAATAAATTTAAAACAAAATAATTATAAAAATTTTTTACGTTCTATTTCTATTTAAAATATATTATACGTATTTTAAATGTTTCATATGTATTTTTTGTATTTACGACAAATATGATTAAAATATATATATAATTAAAATAAATAAAACTAGAGAAAATAAGAAAATTTAATCTTTTATTTTCTGGATTATAATATAAATATACATATTTTTAATTTCTTTATAAAGTTTAAGACAATTTTTTTAATTACTACTTAAAAAATAAAGCTAATATATTTTTCTACGAATTATTTTTATTAGAGATAAATATTTTATCTTTTCAATACAGTAAAACAGAAAAGGGGGAAAGTTGTTTGGTAATAAAAAATTTTAAGTCATGTTTTACGCGTGCAAAATACATTACAACTCTCTCGTAACAGTTTTTATTCAAAATATCTTTAGTACAGTTATAATCTGAAGAGCAAATCGCTTAAATTTCTCATCCTAATCTATTATTGTTTTTTTCTTTTTTTTTTGTTGTATCAAAAATCGATAGACATAACAGTTTCGAACTTTCTACATATACTGTAGTCTCTGTCTTTAAATCGTGACAAATCAAAAAGAAAGGAAAGAAATATACAGATGGGGAACGCAAATATGGTTACGAGTTCACAATACAATGTTCGTTGTGCGAATCGTTCGCCTTTTGCAAATGAAGGATAATGATCGATTTTTTTTTCCATTGTTAGCAGTTTATAATTATTTTTTAATAAAATACATTCTTTTCTCATTTTCACACTAATTCCTTAAAACAAATATTATTTTATAACTTTTTAAAGAGTGCATATAAGTATTATAATGTGCAAAAAAATAATATTTGCTTTTGAGGGTTTCTCATTAAATTACATTACACATGACAATCTTAATAATGCAAAGTATCACAATTACAATATATGCAAATAAAAATATCGACCTTTACATCCGATCATTATCTATCGATTACAAAATTCATAATGAAAATCTTGATTATCAATCTGCACTATTATTATAATACAAACGATCAAGTGTAAATGTAAATACATATCACGACTTTCTTACTATACTATAAGTTCGACAGAGTTTACAATCAAAATTTTTAAATGTATAAGTATTATAACTATAAATTCTCTTTGGCTTATCTAAAGCAGTGCTGCCAGGATCTTTTGTCTGTATACTTTTACACACATAAATAATTAAATTTTGTAAAAAATGTTTTATTTATAACTTATTGCTTATTAAGTGCGTTGCATATTGTGGATCATTAATTTTTATAAAACATAGGACACAATAATCATACAAGTTCTTTTAATTAAAAGTAATTCGGTATGTAGCAACTCTGGTTTAAACATTTGCCCAAGAGATTATTAAACTTTTAAACGACACAAAATATAAAAGAAATTCTCCTTAACCCTTGATGAATATGACGCTTAAACAAATCTTTAAAAATAAAATCTATTTAGGAATAAATTGTTTAATTTAAATAAAAAATTACAATTACTTTTGATTTGCAATTAATATCGTTACGTATTTCTTGTATAAGGTTTTCCACATTTTGATATGAAAATTCATCTAAAGTAAAACTTACTTGATTTGTGCTAACTTAAAATTTATGAATCTACATATCAAATTGAAATGAGATCCAAGATAGATTTAATGACTTTATACATATCTTCTCTGTGCATTTAAATTCTTTTCAGCATCATAAAAAAGTTAATTGTTTTAACTTGACCACATTGAGACATCTTTAAGAATAAAAATTGCAAATCGAAATATTATATTTCAATGCATTATAATGCTGATTTTTAATTTAAATTAACCTATTCCTATATTTGACAATACGATCCACATTATAATAATGGCTGAGAAGAAAAGCGTTCAATAACATAACTCAGATTTATACAGAAAATGTAAAAATCGTTTACTCATAATGAATAAATTTCTTTCGATATTATAAACCGATTGCCGTTAGTATAAAGAAATCGGTTTTTACGTTTAATGACGAAATTTCGTCGCACTTAAAAGTACAGTCCAATAGGCAAAAATGAAATTTTCACGAATGTTACTTAGTCTCAGACTCTGCTTCAGTAACTTTACTCGTTGAAGTTTCTCCAGTTTCATCACTCTTAACAGGACTCGTAATCTCTGCTGAGGTAGACTCCTCTACGGGTTTAACAATTTCTAAAATTGATAAAAGATCACATTGCAATTATTTAAAGAAAATTATTGCAATAGATGTATTCGTCATTATAAATACCTGGGATAGGATCAACCATAAGAGAAAAAACTTCTTCTTGTGTCATGCTTTTGGTGCACTCTTTGAATCTCTCTACTAGTAAAGCAAAAGTATTCCAGAAAGTTTCACCTTCGGGAATGGTGAACAGTGACTAAACAAGAAAATAAATTATATTTAAATGTAAATAAAACTGAAACTCACCTTAAATTTATTATATATCTGTTCAGCTTTCTTTTGTATTTTCTCTGCTTTTTGTTTGAAATCAATCTGTGAAAAAATATTTTTTTACTAAGATATTATACTGTTTTTATTTATTAATGAACAATACTCACTGTTTCTTCTTCTGTAAGTTTCCAGTCTGAAAGATTTCCAACATATCGTCTCAACTAAAATCAAATTTGGGTTATAAGAACATGAAATTTGAGAAATATTTTACTAAAACTCATTATTTGTAAGTACCCTTTTGATAGTTTCAACGATTTGCGCATGTTTCTTGAGCATTAAAGGCGTTAACTGTAGTTCATCTATCTGTTCCATTGCTTCTAAACATTCATCAACATTCGCTTGATCAAGACCAAGACTAGACCTTATTTGTGTATCCAAATACATTATTTGTGACTCTATACGCAAAGTCCTATTAACAATAAAAAGATAATTATTATGTAGGTATTTTTTTTTATGTATAACAGTATAGTAAAAACGCTTTTATCAAACATTCCCAATTAATGTTTTAATAAAATTTTAATTCTTAATGATAAATTTTCAATTTTTCATAATAATAATTTTATAAAAATATAAAAATAATTTATAACGTTTTATGTTTACTACTAAATTTTAATGTAAAACAAAATTTATATAAAATACTAGAATTATGAATCAATATCCATAAGACAACGAAAACAAATAAAAAAAAAACCCGAGATATCTGATTGTCAAGTTGTCAAACTCACTTGAGCCTCAGCTCTACCTGCTGCATCTCGGCATCGTCTTTGGCTTGATTGGCTTTTCTGCTTTCATCTTCTGGAACATGCACATTGAAGTCTAAAGACTCGCTAACTAATTCCGGCGCTATATCGCCCGCCTCGATCTGCTCTTTCAAGCGCATTGCATTGCGCGCAACGGACAGGTCCCAGCGGGCCCGCTCGGCCTCGCTCTCAAACCTGTCCGGTCTATCGCAGTCTAGCTTAATACCTACGTCCTGGCCATCGCGCGTGCGTACCAGAAGCAATCTGCCCGCATAGCCGGGGCTCGCCCTCGCGTCTTCTACCTCCGCGATTGTCTCGTCTAATAGCGTGTCGTCCGTGCTGATTTCGCTGCCTGCAATGCATTAAGGAACGAAAGAATAGGAATCAGCACATGCCTAGGGACGACGACAGCTTTGACGTGACGGCTAGCCCTGATAAAAGCACCAGTTTTTATTGCACTATTTTTTAGTTCTGACATGAGTTTTAATAATTTAATTTTTGATTTACAATTTTACAAAAAAATCCATAATTGTGTATTAATTAGTGATGTTTGTATTATTAATTTTAAAATGTTTAAAATGTTGAATTAGTGAACTGATACTTTTATCTTACGACTGCGCTCAGACCAGAACTTTTCTACTTCAATAATATGTTCAAATCAAAGCAACAAATTTATTTCTAAATTTAAATTTGACAAAATAATTCTGTTTAATTTAAACTTGTTTTTTTTTTTTTTTTTTTAAAGCCAATTTAATTATTGAATTTTTACGATTACTCTAATATGGAACTTAAACCTGATTTTATACTTTACTCATTAAAATAAAATCGGAATAGATATAAGATCATATTCAAATTTAAAAATTATTACTGTTACTTGCAGCTAAATGAAATAAAAAATTTAACAAAAACAGTTTCAAACATTAGAAATTTATTGTTTGAAATTTGAACGTTCATTTTTCTTATTTAAAAGCAGATTTATTAATTTATCCAGTTCTAATTCTAAAGAGATTCTAGACTATTAAACTTACTTTCTACGCTCATCCTTTTCTTAATAGGTGCCACTGGTGTTTCCTGATTTTCATTAGTCTCTTCATTTTTGCTTTTTGTTCTGCTCCGTGTTGATTGATCTATAACAAATATTTAAATAATTTTCTCAAACTCTGATAACTACTCTTTATGAATATAAAATGATTAACTTAAATAATGCAATAACATGATTTAAAAATAAGAAAATGATGCTTTATTCTCTTATCAACAGAAACATAGAAGCATTATAAAAATATAATTCATATAAACTAAATAAGTTTCTTGAAATACTTGATGCAATTTAATATTATGTATAGAATATAGTAAAATTAATACTTTTTATATGAATTATTAAAATTAATTGATTCATATGATGTTTAGTTAAATAAAATAATATAAATTAAGTATAAAAAAGGAAAAAATTATATTGAAGCTACTTTTGGTTCACAAAGACCCACAGTTTGTTTAGGGTACTATCACGGGCACGACATAAATTTGATCCGCTTGTAAACGAATCAATCTTAATTGTTCTAAAAGCACGAATCTTAGCAACTGTTCCGTCGTTAACTCTCGGGTTTCATCGCTCTCCGAATTTCTTGCCTCGCTTTCGTCATTTTCAATTTCATTATTTTTCTTCATCTCATAATGTAATATCGTAGAATTACTTTTAATTCTGCTTGAACCTTCAAAGATGAGTACAATTTATCAGAAAGGTGAGTAAAGTAGAAATTAGTAATCCCGAATTTAGTTTAATGAAAAAATAATTAAACAATTTATTTAAAAAAACATCAATATCTAATGATTATTCATTTTCAGGATTTTAGGATTGAAGAATGTACTTGGCAATAAATTATCATTTCTTTTTCAGATTGAACTTACCATTTTTCGTTGAGTCTATTGACATATCTACATCAGAGTAAGAATCGTGAAATCTTTTGGGTTTAATTTTTCGGCCACTACGACTGACCTTTTTATCACCATCTTCGTCTTGAGAATCATGAGCAGATTCTTGTTTAGGTGTATTTTCTGCTAAAACTGCTGCCATACTTTTTCTTCCTCTTTTCTTTTTTACTTCACTAACATCCTTTAAAAAAGTTGCATTATTGATACATAAAGAAATACATTATAATTAATTTATGATATTTAATATATTTTAATATAAATGTAAGGAGTAATCGCACAAGCCAATTAGGCTGAATAATGGCCTGTCGGCAGCTCCCAATTTATATTGGGACTATCTAAGCAATATATTTAACTTACAATATATTGTATCAAATATTAGATAAATCCCAAATTTTGAAAGAAAACTTCTTTTATTTAAATAGATTTAAAACTTTTTATTAAGTTATAGTACTTATATATTTTTAAATAATTTAAACTTACAGGTGTGTTAGGAGGTACTTGTGATTTTCTTTTTACAGTTTTTTTCTTATCGCCTTCATCAATCACCAAATTTCCACTTTCAGTGTCGCCATCTCCAACTGAAGTTGGAATAGCAGCTTCTCCTTCCTTTCCAGAGTTACCTTCTGCTGCATTTTCAGGTACATTTTCAGCAGATTCTGGATCTGTAGTTATAATTATTAAATATATGTTTAACAATATGCTATAAAGTAAAATTATAAAATTAAATTTAATTAAATTAAAACTATACCTCTCGAAGAATCAGCTGAAGCTGGGTTAGGATTTTTTTTCAAATCATCTTCAAGCTCTTGAATACCTTCTTGAAAAAATTTTCGCCTTGCTGATTTGCTGAATTTATCTTTGTTATCTGCATAATGAAATAGATCCTCAGTTTTGCAGGTTCCTCTGAGAATGTTTATAAATTAATTATAAGTTTATTAATAATTAAATTCAGTTAAACAGCATGTACGTTATAAACTTACATTTCTTTAGTTCCATAAAATAAAACGTGATATTTTGCGTGTTTGGTGTTTGGATCTGTAATATTTTCTATCTGAAAAGACCAATGTAACATTAAAAAATTTGTTCCAATTATAACTAAATATCCAGTTATATTCTTAGAATTTAAATGAAGTATCTTTGATCATTTAATAAGAGTAATAATAAAGTACCTATAATAAAAGAGTAAAACAATGTGTTCAAGTATGACGAATGTTTAATAGAAAAGCTACAGAAATTAGTCAAATAATTATGGTCTGGATCTGACAAATTAGTGGTTATTTGCAACATGTAATTTAATGTTATATTATCAGTTTATGCATCAATACATTGTAAAACTCCAATGTACAAACTTTCCCGACATTATTTAATGCAAAATAAGTATTGATTCTCGTCAATTTTACGAAAGAAAAGAAACCCTATCTGTAAGGAATTTCGTACAGACTAAATCTATTTCTTTAGTACTTTTCGCGTACGCTATTCCTCCCCGCTAGACATTTTTTTATTAAAATCAATGGCTCGAATCAAATAAAGCTTCGCAAAACTCAGCTCGCATCCAGCCAGCCCAAGGATGACGAAAAATGCAAAAAGATAACGCGAGCCCTCAACAATAGAAAGCACACCGTCGCCTCAAAGCACCCAAAAGAGGCAAAAAATGCCGACCGATCGGCCCCAAAATCCTAACCAAAAAAAAAAGAATCAGCACACGGCTTCGA
>JAPYZA010007081.1:0-10459 GCA_030522685.1 Eupelmus azureus
CATGTAAATATAAGGACTATTATTAGTAGTTTTATTTTTTTAATAACCATTGCTTAAAAACTAGTTACTAAACTTCAAATTTTCTATACAAAATTATAAAGTGACTTACAAATTTTATAGAATTATTATATTTTTGTTCTTTAAGTTAATATTTCAATAATAATAAATACTATTTTACTCAAAAATCGGAGATTTTAATTATTCTTATTTTTTATTATTCAATTTTTGTACTGTATAAAAGAAATAATAATATAAATTGGTAATTTGGTATATGATTATTTTGTGCCAATATTTAAAATTTTTATAAATAAATACATATTAAATCTACTTCTAGCCTATGCTGATGTTGATTCATCATTGGACTATTTCCTGATAAGCGATGGTTCAACTTTGAAATCCACGGATAGTCTCTTTAATCAAGAAAAAATTTTCGAAACACAAACAAATGATGTTATAACTGCTTTCGGCAACTACTACAACGAAATATTTTTTTGGACGAAATATTCTCAAGATCTTAATTTAGATTCGAAAATCGAAGTTTATACGCATGGACGTTTTTCAAGTCACTCCCAATCTAGGCCATGGAAGCCAAATTCTATAGCGGTGGATTATTTGAATAAAAAGGTGTACGTTATTGATGAATTGGCGACTAAGATAAATATGTTTGACGTAAAAAACGACCGCTTTAGCATTATATTATCTGATCTTAGAAAACCCAGAAATCTAGCTTTGGATTGTTCAATGTCTGTAATGTTTTTTTCGCAATCTGATTCTGCGGTAAGTAAAATAAAAAATCAAAACAAATTTTTGTTAACTTTAACGTTAAATCGTTAAAAATTCGATTTTGATCACAAAATGTAGTTTTTGAAAAGGCTGTGAAAATCGAAATTCAACCTGATTTCATTCTACATAAAAAATGATAAAAACAACAGATCGTATAAAGTAATTTCAGTTTGATAAAAAATATACGTAAAATATTTATATAGTTATAAAGTAGTCAGTTATGTTTTTTGTCTGTATTTACAATATTCATATTTTCGTAAAATGTATATACAATATACTATTAATTATTACTTATGTCATTATAGTAACAATAGAAAAGATTTTCTTGTATATAAAAATATGTCTTCTTTTATATCGATTTTTCGAAAACAAAGAAGTTATATTATAATTTTGACCATAGTATTTCTTGATTATAATACTGAATCATAAAAATCCCGTCGTTCAGTCTTTCATGGGCACTTATCATCACATTATCTGTGATCCATCTCAGAATATATTTTAAATGAATTAAGCTATCAGGACTCCGCTAAAACCTTGGCAATTTTTTTTCTATATAATTTTAATTAAAGAAACTTTTCCTACCTTAAATATACATTACATTTTCTCCAGATTTTAACGTAGTCCTGATATACCTTAAGTAATAAAATCAAATTACCGTAAAAGCGTGGGGTTATATAATTTTTTTTTAAGTAACAAGCTAAAACATTTGATATATTTTTAAAATTTAATTTTGTAAAACTAATTTATTTATTTAGAATCGTATTTTTAGTATTTTAACTTAATTTTTTTTATTCGTGATCTTTTCGATAAATCTATTTGTCAATTTTCAAATTTCAATGTACTCAAACTTGATAATTTTTTCAGATATATCGGGCTAATCTAGACGGCACTAATCTCACCAAAGTCATCGATAAGCCAGGAATAACAGCGGTTACCGTGGACCAAACGTTTTCACCTTATATGCTCTACTGGGCCGCTGCTGATGGTACCATCGAGTCATCCGACTATTTTGGTTCAAAGCGTAAGGTCATACTAGGCTTGGATATGAGCATTACCAGCCTCGCAGTATCTAACGGTAGTCGTGTAGCCTGGATATCTCCAGCTACCTGGACTAGTGGCGAATCGAAACTATACATTTATGAAGATATCGCGGGCAGTGGGGGAGTGCGCCTCAAGAACGCTACCTTTAAGGATCCAAGAATAATTCGGCACTTTGTAAAAACTAACACAAACATCAGAAATTCAAATCCGTGCGACGATGATAATGGAGGATGTCAGCATTTTTGTTTGTTGAACGCGAACAAGGAAGCGAGCTGCGCCTGCCAGATCGGCTGGCAACTGGACCCGAATTTCAAGACTTGCCGACCCATCACAGAGTTCTTATTGTATACTCAGGGGGAGTTCATTCGTGGTAAGAGCCTGGATGCCTCCGAAAGGGAGGCCTTCACGGATGCCATTATTCCGATTCAATTATCTTCCGACTTTCGTTTGGGATATCGAGTAATCGATTTTGATTATGATCTCGCGGCTGGCAGTTTTATTTACACGAGCCACAACCGAATCTACCTTGAAAATATTCTTGACGCAAAAGAAAGGCCGGTATTTAAGTACTTCGAGGACGATCCTGTGCTCAAATCCGTGGCCGTCGACTGGGTGACTGGTAATGTTTACTTAATCAACGATCGCCACATCATGGTCTACAATCACCGCCGTGACAACTTCATCCGCAAGACCGTATATCTTCGTATAAGATACCGGACGCACTCACTTGTGGTGCATCCCGACCGGGGGTACCTGTTCTTCATCTCGGCCGGTGACAGGAACGGTGATTCGCGCATTTATAGAATCAACGCCGATCTAGATCACGCTAGCATGGAGGTGATAGCCGAGGAGCAGCTCAACGGCCTCAATGCTACCAAATTCGGGGTCGCCCTAGACTATGAGGAAGACAGATTATACCAGCTATGTGGAACGACTGTGCGTCACTCGAACCTCGATGGTCGGGACGTGCAGACGATCGACGTGTCGGTGGTGCACGATCCGAGGTCAATAGCGATCTATAAGGAATGGATGTACTTGGCTAATCAGACGAGTATCTGGAGGCTGCACAAATTAAGTGGAGAGCAGGCGGTCAGGATTGCGCCGAAGTACGGGGAGAGCTTAAATGAACCGATTTCCGGAGTTAAAATTTATAGCAGCTTGTTACAAAAGGTGAATTACGAAAGAAATCCATGCGCTGTGAATAATGGAGATTGTGAAAGATTTTGCTTTGTAGTGCCAGATGGTCACCATGAGGTTAAGAGACATTTGAAGAAGGTCTGCGACTGCGGAAGTCAGGAGCATCTGCAGTTTGATGGGACGTCGTGCCTCTCGGTCAAATAGAAGTGTTATTGATGATTTATATGATTAGAGCTCTCTCATATCTTTTATATAGAAACTTTATATTCTTCTTCTCACACAAATTTCAATTACTTGAATTTTCTTTGCTTACTCGAGGATACGAGGATAAAATTTCACTAACTACCGATGTTTCAAACATACATTATAATTTCTTAGCGATAGAGCGTAAACGGCCTTATATTAGTTTTCATATGTAATGTAACTTATATATACATAAAAAAAAGATGTTATTTAAGACTGAAATTTGGGAAATATATTTCCCCTTATGTAGTAGGTTTTATAGATATAAAAAAGCGCGGTAGTGTCTAGTAGGCAAGTCGAAATCTCAAATGCTGACGAAACCTAAGAGGCAGCAGCAACTCTATTTTTATAACAGAAATGAGCTTTTTAATCTCGTCGAAATTATGAATAAAAGTAAAAAAAATGTTTAAAGATATGGTAAAATGCTGAAACCTATTGTCTGTAAATTTTGATAGGTATGTATAAATATAGAATTTTCTTTTTAAATTTTTTTAGAATTATAAAAACCAAAGCAAAACAGAAAAAATTATAAAGGTCAATAGTAGTTTGCGATGATACGTCATGTAGTAAAGGAAGAACATTCGTTAAATTCTTCCTTTCTAAGTAAGAAAATAGTCTTTCGAAATGTTTAGAAACTTTAGAAACGTTTTTATTAAGTCGCTTTCTTGTTTATCTATCCGGGTGGAATTTAGCAATCGATTTTCAACTAATCTCACGAATTTGGACTTAAGACTTCTTATGGCCTTGAAATTTAAAGCGTATTTTAAAATTCGATGGAAATACAAGATTATAAAAGAAATGTTTCTTTATGTATGATAATAAATATATATGTTACAAATGTACACTTGGATACAATCATATTTTTCCGAACATGTACCTTAAATGACAGCTTCGCATATGTAAACACAGACGTAAAACGATGAAATGGTAGATGAAGTTGCACATCTTGTTATTTCATAACAAAATTGAAAAAATAACAACCAAGACTGGTAACTCGCGAAAATTAAGTTCTTATGCCTATGATTACGTATGCGATAATAAATAAATAATCCATAGTTTAGATGTCAGCAACAATTTCATTTGTACTGTACTTGACCATTTTCTATCATACAAAGTCACATGTTTATCGTTGCAATTTCAAAAGTATTTTAATAACTATACTGAAAAAAAAAATTAGCAAAATAAAATAAATATTTATTTGAATACTCGCAAATAAATATTTTTTAATTTCAATGAATATGTATTAAATTCAAATAAATAATCTTATTTAAAATTTATAATCTTATTTCAAATAAATAATCTTATTTCAAACAAATAATTTTATTTTATTTTAACATTTACTTAATAAATATTCATTGGAAACAAATAAATTTTATTTTTGAGTATTCAAATAAAAAATCATATGATTTTACCAACTTTTTAAAATTATAATTACAATTCACAATTACAAGTTTTTAGAATAATGTGTATGGAGATAAGTAAATGTATGTAATTATAAATCTGTATGAGGTTAGATAAATTATCTTATACTTATTAGTCTGACTTAAAACCTGGTTTTAATTTTTTTTTTTTTATAATAATTGTTATACTACACGTACACTTTATAGAAAATGTATCTTTTTATACATGAATTATTACTTAATAATTGTAAAGTTTTTCAGTTAAATATAAAAATTTCATATAATTGGTACTATATAATTGATTTGTGTTGTACAAATCAACTCGTACTTGAATTCTATTTATTTTATTTTAACAATAACACTTTTAAAAATTAAAATATTCTCTTCATTTGGAGAACTAACATGCAAGCAGATAACCTTTTTTATATAATTAAAGTTTAAAATTTAATGTTTGAAACTAAAATAATCATCTACTATATTACACGTTATCTGATATATTGAAAATATTTCATAAATTATAAAATTTTACATACAATGATCGCGTTACTGGCTTATTAGTGACGTCAAGGGATCTCTTCATTGGCACTTGCACAATATGCAGACTGCATGCATCATTATATAAATAAGGAAAATAAAGATATTTTTTTTTGAAAACTAGTATCGCTTACAGTTGCATAATTTATCATTTTTTAAACGTAAACAAATAATCTATTTATAATTTTAGATAGAAAATGTTAATATCTGTTAAATTAAAATCTGTTGCTGGGAATCTGCAGGGAGAAAGAGAAATACGGCAACAGAGCAGAGTCGTCAGTTGACCGGTGGCCTCTTCTGCGGTCACTTCTTCTTCTCATTCAAGAAATTTGAATTTGGTGCGAATAGATATAGAAGTCATGTAGGTTTCCATATGGTTATATGTTAGTTTAAAAAAGCTTGGTTGCCAAGAAAAAATAGCTTTGCCAACGCTGATTAGAAGATATCGGAACGGCATAAGCATTACGACAATGAAAAACCGCATAGTGATCGTTTTTGTTGTTTTAACAGTTTTACTTGGTAAGTTTCTATTTAAAATTATATGGGTATGCTTTATTGAAGACGTTTCTTTAGAAATTAATCGAGGTTTATTTAGAATGTCGACATTGTTTTAATAAATAATCGGAGCCCCTATGGTTTCCTATTAAATTAATTTCCAAAAAAGTGTCAAGGTTCGGCACATTTTTATACGTGTGCATTAAAATTTAATTCAATAAGTATGAATATAGCCTTCATTATAGAGAAAAATTATATGTGGTCGTTTGCACATATAGTAATTAGATAAGAAAACGACAATGCAAACCAACCAGATTCATTAAAAATCCAGCGCGACGCTTTTATGGCCTTTGACCGTCCTCCTCAGGCTTTATTAAAAAGCAATTAATTTATGTACTAATAATTCATAACAATTCCAATATCAGGCATCTAATCATATCAATTTTTTGAATTCTAACTTTATATCTTTTCTCGCTCTCTAAACGTGGCGCCGTACATTAGTTTCTTTATGATATTAATTTATGTGGGTTTTTAGTAAATATTAATTAGTTTTTACAACAGTAATAAGTTTTCTATTAGTATTTAGTCATTAGTTTATGCAATATTTTAAATGTTATATTTGATTTATAATATAGAATGTAACAACCAAATTTTCGCTACGCGCACGCACACCTACACACAGGTATATGTATGAATGAATGAGTATAAAAAGTATGAATGTATGTATACAAAAAGGTATAAATTTAGAATTTAAAAAATTTTTTATTTCATCTTACCAAAATCAACCGCATAATTGTAAGTATTATTTAAGAAATTATTGTAGTAAAATTTAGATGTCGTATATTGGAATTGTTATGAATTGTATATAAATTAATTAATTTATAATAAAGGTATAATAAAGGTATAGCCTGAGGAGGACGGCGAAACGCTATCGAAGTGTAGCGCTGGGTTATCTAATGAATATGATTGGTACGGATTATCGTTCTACTTTATCTAATTACTTTGATTATGTATAAAAGCCTAAGCTTTTGATGTACATAAATTCTTGTAAGATTTTCTACAATGCTTTTGACTTTTGATATTGATGTAAGACCAAATAAAAAGGTTAGGTAGAAATTTATACAGAATATTAAACGGGAATCCAAAAATTATGTTGTAAACATTCATTAGATCAATTGGGAAAAGTTTTTTTCTAAAAATTTTATGTTTTATAAGAAGCTAATGGAGTCTGCTTTTCAGAAAAGTTCCACTGACTTTAGAATTTTCTTAATAAAGTAAATGGAAATTTTCTGAAAGAAAGATTATGTCAGCTTTTTCAACTGATCTAATTAAAATTCACAAAATAATTTTAGGGATTCCATATAATATTCCGTAGAATTTCTACTCGACTGTTTCACATTTCCTTATTTTTCTAACAACATTATTAATTTTCGTAATTTCTTTTATTTCGTTTGTATTATGTCAGAAATAAATATTTTACACAACTTGGTAATCAGGCATAATTATTTTATGGCATAGATTTTAAATATTTCTTTATTATTATTAAACAAACAAAATCTACTTTTAGGCTACACTAACGCTGATTCGCCACTGGACTATTTCTTGATTAGTGATGGCACAACGTTGAAAATCACGGACAACTTCTTCAATCAAGAAGTTGTTTTAGATGCAGGGGCGGTTATAACAGCCATCGGCAATCACTATGACAAAAATTATTATTGGGCTACGAATAACAGTAGTTTACTAAGGAAGGCCGGTCTTCGAAATCATTCAATACATTCGCAGTTTAAAACATGGAAAATAAACTCTATAGCTGTAGATTATTTAAATAAAAAAGTTTACATTATCGATGAATTAGCGGGAAACATAAATATTCTAGATGAAAAAAATGACTACTTTAGCATTATATTATCTGATCTTAGGAAACCCAGAAATCTAGCTTTGGATTGTTCAATGTCTCTAATGTTTTTTTCGCAAACTGATTCTGCGGTGAGTGAACAAAAAAGTCTTTTCTGTTAATATATTATTAAATTTAATAAGTAGACGAATACAGTAGAATCATACAATGTACGGCTAAATAATACTATTCACTTTTCAAATATCCTTCATTTATAAAATCTTAATTTATTTTTTACTACGTAGCGTTAAAAGTATAAGTAATAATATAACATTCTAATTATATTCATTTATAATTTTAATAACTTCAATAAACCCACCTACTTATATATCTGCTTATATCGTTAACCAATGTATTTAATCTCAACAATCTTTCGCAGATATACCGAGCTAATTTAGATGGCTCCGGCCTTATCAAAGTCATTGACAAGCCAGGTATAACAACAGTCACCGTAGACCAAACAGTTGAACCACGCATGCTCTACTGGGCCGTCGCCGACGGCTATATTGAGACTTCCGATTATTCTGGTTCAAAACGTATGATCGTACTTGGCATGCCCGTAAGTTTTTCCAGCCTCGCGGTATCTAACGGTAGTCGTTTAGCCTGGATATCTCCAGCTACCTGGACTAGTGGCGAATCGAAACTATATATTTATGAAGATATCGCGGGCAGTGGGGGAGTGCGCTTCAAGAATACAACTTTGAAAGACCCAAGAGTGATTCAGCATTACGTGAAGAACCAATCTTCTGACGTGCCGTCGCATGTATGCGACGATGGTAATGGAGGATGTCAGCAACTTTGTTTGTTGGGAGTTAATAAAAAACCAAGTTGTGCCTGCCAAATTGGTTGGAAATTACAACCGGAAACTAAGACCTGTTGGCCAATCGAGAAGTTCGCGTTGTACACTCAGGGTAGGTTTGTTCGTGGTAAGAGTTTAGATGCCATTAAAATGGAGGCCTTTACTGATGCTATCGTTCCGATTAAGCTCTCCAGTTACCGTTCGTCGAATCGAGTAATAAGTTTCGATTACGACCTAGCAGCTAATAGTTTCATCTACCATGATCACGCTAGTATCTATGAGGTGAATGTGCAAGATGCAAATCAGGCCCCCAAAATCAGAGATTTTGATAATTTCAACCCAAGACTTAAGTCTTTGACCGTTGATTGGGTGAGTGGCAATGTTTACGCGATCAATGACAGTTCTATTATGGTCTACAATCATCGTAGCAGCGATGCTTCCCGAAAATATGAGTTTCTTAACATAAAATACCGGATGGACTCTATCGTCGTACATCCCAACAGAGGCTACCTGTTTTTTACGGCGGTAAGTGATGAAAAAGGCGCGTTGCAAGTTTACAGAATCAATACCGACCTCGATCAATCCAGCATGAAAATAATACATGAACTTCCTTCGTTCCGCACATTAAAGAGCAACGCTAGTATAAAATATGGAATTGCTTTAGATTACGAGAAAGACAGGTTGTATCACCTTCACGGAAAGACGGTGGACCACTCAGACCTGGATGGAAAGCATTTGCAGTCAATTGACGTGTCAATAGTCCAAAATCCTAGGTCGATAGCGATTTACAGGGAATGGATGTATGTGTCTAATTTGACAAGCATATGGAGGCTACATAAATTAAATGGAAGTAATGCGGTTAGGTTTGCCCCGAAGTATGGGGAAAGTTTGCACGAACCCATTTCGGGGGTGAAGATTTATAGCGGCTTATTGCAAAATGTGGACCACGAGGTTCATCCTTGTGCAGTGAACAATGGGGATTGTGAACATTTTTGCTTTGCAGTGCCAATAGATCATGGTGATTATGTTGGTGAATTAAAGAAGGTCTGCGCCTGTCATAGTAATGATCTGCAGAGCGATGGACTATCTTGCTTTTAGACGGGATCAGATGAAGAGTTAATGTTTTGAAGATTTATGCTTCCTTTAACTTTTCTGGCAAAAATAAATAATTTTTTATTATAATAAAAATATTGTCTAATATTCGTCAACTTTTTCTTATTATCTAAAAGAATTTTTGGAGACTTTAATATAATACCTTTTAAATAACTTTGCTCCAATAATTAAGGTGTGACAATAGTAATTTTTTTAATATTCATTATTACTTGTAAAATTCATTTTAATTAAGCCAGTACCAGTACAGAGGAACAAGTCAAGTCAACTAAACGCACACCGTTCTATTATATCTAAGAGTTTATTGAAAGAGTGATTCTTCAACTCAGTAAGTAGCATTCTGCGTAAGAAACACAGATAATTACATACTGCTTTCCATTCATTAAAATAAGTCAGAATGTAACTGATTTCTAAATGTAACTTCCGAGCAAAGTTTCAAAATTTCGTAAATGGATAAGGTACAATAATGCTGTAAAGCACCTACGCAAAAGATTCTGTTTTAATGTTATTTATTAGAAAGCTCTTTTTCTCTAAGGTATAAACGTCAAATATAGAGAATGTATAAAAACACTGCGTATACATTTTGACACTCGGCGTGTAGTTATTTCTGTCGTTAGAAAACTTCCTCCCACGAAGTTCTATCTTAAATCCCGAAAATTAAAGCAAGATGTAAAAGGAAATTTATTACACTAATTTTATTTATGTACGTAACTTTATTTGAATTGAATTGAATATACTATCGTTAGAGACAAAAACGTATCCACGGAGATTTATACATCTGGTGAAGAAGAAAAATTTAGTGTAAATAAATTCAGTGTTTCTTATACAGATGCACATTAATGCCCTCATACATATATAGCTGTATTATCTTCTAACTTTCATTTGTTAAAGAATTTATCTTCTTTACCTACTCTCTAAAGATGAAATAGTGAAAATTCTACTAATTGTAGTAGTAAAACTTTTTTTTACTAGTAAGATAGTGAAATTTTACTATTAATTAGTGGAAGAATAACTTTGTTT
>JAPYZA010007082.1:0-17418 GCA_030522685.1 Eupelmus azureus
TATTTTTTCACAAGTACACTATTGTTGTATGTTAAAAACTTTATTGTACTCGGCAATAGCTAAATATTAAAATATAAAAGATTTCAGTTCCATATATAGAGTTCGTATAAAGTTTTCAATTTTAATCGATTTATGTGGAATTATAAATAAAAAAGTGGAGTACCAGATTCTAAAACGTCATAAATCCGATAACCCAGGATAAATTTTTTACTTTTTCTATTTAAGCGTTATTATATAAATATATTGTTTGATTCAATCAAAGTCAATATAAAGCATTCTATGACTTTTTATGGTAATTACCTACTGAAGTAAAGCCCGCGAAATTAGGGAGTTAAAGTGCAACACTTAGCCAATTCATTTAGGCTTTAAATATGAATATAATCATAGTTATAACTTCAAGATATACTTTTGTCTACTTCTACAAACTAGTAAAATATTTTAGTTGTTCAAAATTGTATGTAGTCAAAGTCTAAAAAGAAATGTCAGAAAGTCAAATTTTAAAGTTTTCAAAGTTTATTAAATAAAAATTTTAATATAATTTTTTACCTTACACGCAATTTACTTAAATTCTTTTATTATTTTGGAGATTCGAAATTTTAATCCGTAGATAGAATACAACAAGATTTTTGAGTTTCTTTGATAAATATAAAACAAACTTTCTACTTTTAGTTAAAATGAACCTGTTGAAGTATTGGATATACTTTTTGCTCTTCTAGTTGATATTTCAAATACGAAGTAGACTGTCAATTGTTTGATACTCACCCTTTACAAACATATATCCAAATACATACAACCAGATAAAACAACAATAGAAATTCAAAACGTGTAACAGAAGGTAAAAGAATGCCATTCTTTTTATTACAAGGACAACTTTAACAAACTTATTTTTAAAGCAACGTAAAGTTAGTGAAAAAGAAATAATTATGTATAGGAAGACGTAAATTAAAATAATTGTCTAACACATTTTTTTGGTGAAGTATCCGAAATAAAATAAGAATTATATTTCTTTTCATTATTCTAAGAAAATATGAAGCAATCTATTGATCATAGTATTTATTCTCTCCGAAAATATGTTTATAAAATAATTGAGTTATTTTAAACGTTTATTGCTTACCCATCAGTCAAGTAATATTGAATTATTCGATAAAAAAATAATTTAGCTTTTATAACCAAATAGTATCCATATAATGTTTGTGTAAGTATTACTTTAGCATATACTTTAATATAAATCATCGACCGATTTGTACAATATTAAGAAATTAATTAAAATCTATATTTATAAGGTCATTAAACTTATAGAACACTGAAACAATATGTTGTTGTTTGGTAATGCGGAAAAAAAATTTTTAAAATCAAATGTATTCCAGTTACAAAAATATCTATATTTATTGTTTACAGACTAATCAGAAGGTGAAAAAAGAACTGACTTTGCAGGAAGCGGTACCCTGTAATGACAAATCAACGGAGCCAAAAACTGCCCAACGTGGCGATTATTGGGTGCTTTATAATTATGTGCCGATGAGTACGAAGGTAATACTATTTTTTGTTTAATTCAAAAGATCGTACTGAATAATTTCATTAATTAAAGTTTGCTTTGTATATTAGCTTCTATATTATTAACCAAATCATTTATTCATTTGGCTTTAATTTAATTAAATCAAATTTTTAGTAATTTTTCATATTTATTCAGGCTTTATGCAAAAACAAATTATAAAAATAAAATATTTAGAAAATATTAAAAACAAAAGTTTTAAATTAAGTATTTTATCTAAACACTGTTATTTGTGTTTTCTTTTCCTTTGAATTGTCAAATGTATTCGCACCAAATCATCACTCAATGATGAGGTTGATATAAAAGAGGATGAGTCAATCTTGTAACACTGGAATCCCAAATATTTTGTTCCATGGTTCGCGACGCGTGATTCTCTCTGTTTAAATATAGAGGTGTACTTTTCTTCCTGTTTTTGTAAAATATTCAATCTGTTTTCAAAACAGCCATGATTTAGAGAATCGCTTCCGTTTAAATACATTTTTCTTCCACATAAAGTGCTCTAACATATCTTTTTTCAAAAACGTTGTTTACTTTAATTTTCAAACTCGAATTCATAATATCTCGTTACACTTATTAAAAATTAAAAAAAAATAATAATTTTTACCAAATCAGCTAAAATTATTTATCGATCGTCAATCAATAAAGCCAAGTGACACCCACTATATTAGTACATGTACTTACACTCTATTTCTAAAACTACCTTACATAATCCTCGATCACCCTTCCCATAAAATAACCCACATCCCCCAAACCATCCAGAAATCCCCTACCAAATCAAAAACTAAACCGTCACACCACTCGCAGGTCCACTGCTGGGAGAGCGTGACGTACACGACCCACGCGGACTACACGTTCCTGGACAATCTGGGGCCGCTGCTGGATCGCTGGCGGGCGCCAATCTCCATAGCCCTTCACGCGCCCGGCGCCGACTTTCCGCCCACGATCGAGGCCATCAAGTACGCGCGCAGCTGCGGCGGACCCCTCGTCGCCCAGCTCGTCACCTTCCACGTCTACTTCAGCAGCAAGCACGTGCCAAAAATGGTACGTACATATACGCCGCTATATAACCCACCTGCTGTGAGCTCTCTTTTTCTCTCTACATATAGCTGGCGGGCGCGTGTCCGACGCGAGCGCGCGAGCTGGGCTTTAATTAATGAGATTGAGGCATGCCGGAAGCGCGCAAGCGCACGTCAGGGGGTTAAGTTGGTTAGGGTTAACTATACTGGGGAGGCTTGTGGTTTTCGTGGGCGATAGTATTTTTTTTTAGTTTGGTTTTTTTCTGTGCGGGAGGGTCGGTTCGATGTTCTTAGGGGAAATTGGTTTCTTGGTGGATGGGAGACTCGATACTCGAGTTTTATTGCGCGATTTTAATTTTAAAACTGGAGAATATATGTTTGTTGTTTGAGTTGATTTAGGTAAATAATAGTCACGTACCAACAAAGTAAATTAGGTAATTAATTTACTATATTAGAATTAAATCCAGTTTAGTCATTCAAACTTCAATCCAGAATGATGTAAAAAAAGAAAAAAGAAATCCAATCAGCGCTGGAATAGATTTACTCCAAGTCCTTCGTCGCCGCGCTCTCTAGTTAATGAGAGAATGGGTTATAGTTATGGGCATAATACACGGAATGCCTCTCATCAGCGCATTATATATACGCTGTGCATTGGAAACGTAACGTGAATTAAAATGAATTTTTAATGAGCACTCTCGGCCGGATGGAAGAGGCATAAAAAATCCTTTGACTTTAAAAGTATGACTAGGAGTACATTGATGCTAAAACGCCTGTGGAGAGGATGATGGTAAAATACTGAGATTTAATTAGCCAAAAAAATTAGTTTGAAGGTAGATGTTTACGAACTTATTTTGGTTTGTTCGATTTTTTTTTCAGTTTATATCTATGTTAGTTTGACTTTATTCATTATCTATTTTAAAATATTGACTAATTATCAGTTATACGGTACAAATAATGCAGATATCATCAAGCATATTAAAACTTCAACCTATTTTTTAAATAAAAACCAAACTGATGCTTCCTTAATTACAAGTCTAATTAGCACAATTAAACATTGGCTTTATAAACGCATCAGACTCTCTTAATACCATCGACACTGGCATTACACGCGATCTCGATTCAATTAATAATAAACAACGAGTCGAGCACATCAGCTCCCTGGCCAAACTTCCTGAAAACCTAAAGAGCGCACTACATTGTACACGAACTAAGTTTACTCGCGGAAATTCAGCTTCTCGACGAAAACAGGGACTTTCGACTTCCTCGTCCTCGTTCGGCACTTCCGCATAATTTCTACTCGCTACCGTATAATTTTTTCGTTCAATCAGCGCGCTGTACGCGAACGCAGGAGGACTTTTACGAGCGCTCTGACGATAAAGACAAAAGTTAGAAAAGATATCGGGGCCCACGCGCGGCTATTATCGCGTAATGCCAGATGCGCTTTATCGTATGGAAAATGCAGCTTTTATGGGTCATTCGTGCGGAGAACTATTATTTTCTTATGTGGTTTTTCGTGTGATTATCGTTTCATTGTTTTAATACAGTCTTTTTTTTCTCACTTTGAGTAAAGTGTCAGCGTGCAACTTCTTTATGACGCAGATTATTAGAGTATTCATTATCAAATCAAAACTACAGTGTAGTGCTGCTTAATTTCGAATTTAGAATAAAACTAATTTTATTATCTAGCATGAATTTATTGTTTACAAAATAAAAAAAGAAGAAAAAAATCTTAAAAATTCTAAAAGAAAACTATTGTAAAAATAAGCTCAGGCTCCAACAAACGCTTCAGCAAACAAACAACAAGACACAACTTACCCACACACACTCACACAGACACCGCTCTATACCCATTTTCCACACCGTAAAGCGCAATCTAGTTAATTCCGCGCGCCGGGTCAGGCTGCTTCTGCTCTCGCGCGCACCTATATATAAGGACTAGACACTCGTCGTGGCCGTAAAAGAGGAGGCAAGAAAAAACAGAAACTACAAGAACGAGTGTCTCGTCGTGTAAGTAGCGAGTTTCATCGGCGGCGCTCGATGAAAATTCGTGCCAGCGGGGCGGCGCGATTTCCATGACCTCGATCGATCACCATTAAAGCAGCGTCGCCGCGGTTAATGCGACAACGGCGAGGAAAAAAAAAGTCAAAGACAGAGAGAGATGCTGTACTTTTGCATCTGAGAGGCCGTGCGTCATCGCGCACCTCGAGCTGAGCATTGCTGGAGTGCTGCTCTCGTTTTCTTGGCTTTCGCTGTTGTTTTGCGGCCGCGAGGGTAATTAGAGGCGAGAGAGGAGAGCAGGTTTGACGATAATGAGACGGGACGTTAGAGGTTTTACGGCGATCGGGAGCTGGGCGGTTTTAAGGGCAAGGAGGATTGAATTTTATTTTCCGAGGGCTTTACGGAGGGGTAATTTATTTGATGGGGACGGATACTTGAGAGGAAGAATTGGAATGCCTTTTCTAATCGTTTTAAAGGAAGAGGTTTTTTCAATATAAGAGTAGTTTTCTTTGAATTTGATTTTATTGCTGGAATAAGAAGGAATGGATGAACGCGAAAAAATATTTTTATATGTAAAAAACAGAAGTTATGTATTTTGATTTTACTACTTGTTCATTTTAATTCTTCTTATGAAATAGTAAAATAGATAATTGGTTTCTATAAATATCTAATATTGTTTGTTAGCACATACAAAAAAGTCCGAAGCGTAATTGCTTCCTATAAGATAAGTTCTGAAAATAAAACTTTTTGCTTATTTTGGTTCAGCGACGCGGCCGGTAATTTACGAGTACAGTCTATTAAAAGTTTTGATGCGATGCTAATTATCTTTTTCTAGAGACCAGCTCTCACTTTTGCGAAATCGCTCTTCTTGAAATTATGTGACGCGAATGCTCCTTTTTGCTCTTCAAATTATATATATTCTGGAGTTGTTGAACATTAGTTCGAGTATTATTTTTATGAACTGTTAATTTTTTTAACATTTACTATGGTTCTTGTGCTCCTTAACTTGAGTATTTTTCCGAGCTGATATTTTTCTGTATCGTATTGATTACACGTTATTTCACAAGCAATTTGTTATAGTACTTTTTATCTTTATGTTATTAATATTTTATCAAATTACATTAGCTTTACAAAATCTTTTTGCTACTTAGTTATAATAGTTTTTTCGCAAGATCTCTATTATTTCTAAAGGCAGCTATACTGCTTATTTAAAATATAATTTATTGTACGAAATTAATTATTGAAAATTTTAAAATTTATAAAGTAAGGCATAAATTAAAGCGATTCGATTGCAGTATAAGCATTATATTTATGATTGATCGAAAAAGCGTAAAAAGTTTCTATAATACCTGTTGAAAATACAATTTACACTACAATCAACGTACTGCTAATAAAGAGGTCAAGCTGAATTTAATTTGATTATCGATGAGCGCTTGTTCCAATCGAAAGAGCTTTGCCAAAGAATACAAAAAGAATAACATTCAGACTCTAGTCCAATTATTCTCATCAATTATTCATGATTCGATTAAATGCGCTATTTTAGCGGCTCTTAACTCCTTCCTAAACATATTTTATCAGAAAATTTCATTCCCCAATTAAAAAACTACCGGTTTTAATTTCCTTTAACGGAACTAAGTACGTGAAATTTCGCGCCAGCGCATGTCAAACAAGTAAAATCCTCTAATTACTCAAAAGCGCGGGCAATTAAAAAGTTCGCCTCCTTACGGACAAAGGAAAAAGGAAACAAATCATTGTTATCAATCGCAAGGCAAACGAAAACGAAAAGACCTCATTTTTCCTCGTTTCGTTACGAATGTTTTTACGAGCGAAGCGCGCGCGCGCGCGCTAGTTCTCCGAGTCTTTCTCAACAAAGCAGCGACTCGGCGAAACAGAAGCAATAAAGCGGCGCCGGCGCGGAGTCAATTATTAAATTGCAACAGCAGAATCAGCCAACGAAACGCAAATAGCCATAGGCCGCAATCCTGGAGTTCTGCAGAATCGGCGCGGGCCGCCGAAGCGACGCTGTGTTCCTGATCATCATCCAGCGAGTCCGTATTGGGAAACGCCGATTATAATGTAACCAGCGAGACGCGCTTTTTATCCCGAAATTGTCTGTTATGTAACTCGATGTTGCTTCGGATGATGGATGCAAATAGTTGTTTCTCGGGTTAAATGGGATTGTATAATTTTGACCGATCGGCAGATTGAATACGAAAACAACGTGTAGTCGGGATCGTTTTAACGATTCACTTTACTGCTGTCGTCGTAAAACTAGCCGAGCGGTAAAATCAAAGCCCTCGTGTTGTACACCTGACGGCCAAAAGTAAAAATGTTTAAAAACGCTGCGAGCGGATAGATATTTTTCTACACCGATGCGTAAAATGCCTTTTAGTCTGTACACTTAAGTAGCGTGCATATCTAACGTCCCGCAACTTGATTTGACTTCCGACTTCCGAGCTCTATTGGAATTCGCGAAAAGTACGTATTGATTGACGTAGCTGTCCATCAGTTTTCGAGAGAATCAAGGCTGAATTGAAAACTTTTGTATCTCACGTGGCCGTACTTAGAGTTCGTGCACGGCTTGTGCAAGTATAGTAGGTTTGCGCTTACTTGGGAGCACCGAGGATGACGTCGGGTATGAAAAATTTATGCTCTGAGGACAAGTTCTAAAAGCATTGACGTTCAAGTGGATAGATGTGCAATCTAGTTTGTTTATTTTTGTTACTGTTTTTCTGATTCGATCTCTCTAATGCGCTACGAGATTAAGCAGGGTAGCGTTTAAGAATAGCTTAGTTTATTAAAAAAGCTCTTAGAGTCATAAAATTTTTTATTATAAATCATGTTTGCATTTAATATAAATAAAATAAGGAAAGACGTTAGATTATCGTATGTATTAAATAAAAAAAAAAAACATCGCTATGTTTAGAAATAAGTTTTTCTTTTTAAAATTTGACATACTTTTGAATTAAAAAATAATTTCTTTTGATGCTTCATGATATAAGTAAAAATACTATGAATGTATATGTATTTGACCTTAAACTACGTTATCGATCAAGGTAAAAGACCGGAGCTGATTACTCACCTTTTTTAGAATTATTATCGATCAAAAGCAATCAAAGTTACATCTACACGATAAATAAGTCTGCAAACTAAGATATTTTTTCTTTTAACAAGGTTCTTGTTATATCCCTTCTGTGATTAAAACGCTTAATATACATATCACCTGTTAATTAATTATAAAACTATTAAATTTTTTCGTATCCTACTTGTTAGTTATCCACAAAATACACTTTTTTATTTCCAACAAACTCGTGATAAACGTCTTCACGCTCAAAATAGCTTTCCAGGGTGATAAAAACGCTTTTCAGTACAATTTTATTTCCACTCTCATAATATTAACGAAATTGAATTTATTTTAATAAAAACAGAAAATTATTCGTCATCCGACCGTAATCTTTGTTATATTTTTTCGGCTTTGCCAATCCTGGTGCCCTGTGGTCACGTCTCGAGTTATAAAATTCCATTTTATACTCTCATCAAGAAAATCGCCACTATACCGCACGATACAGCTAAAACCATAATCACATCACTTCAATAACAACACCCTTGAAACGCAATTAAGCTCAAACCAAAAGGCAAAATTCAAGGCAAAAGATTCCTTAAAAATACAAAACAAGAAACCAGCATCCCAAGTCAATCAGCGAACAATTTAACCATCTATCTCCTCTCTCTTCACAGATCCCAACGGGCGAGAAGGTGGCCTCGGAGCGCGTCAACTGCAGCCGTCCTGCCCCCTGGTCCAACATCAGCGTCGCCCGCATGTACAAGAGCGAGCGCAAGCTCCTCTACCCAGTGAACGTGGGCAGAAACGTGGCGCGCGAGTCCGCCCCCACGCGCTACGTGCTCGCCAGCGATATAGAGCTCTACCCGAGCCCCGAGCTGCCCGCGAAATTCCTCGAGATGATCAGGCGGCGGGATCAGCCGGCGCTGGCCAGGCCGAATCCTAAGGTCTTCGTGCTCTCGATATTCGAGGTGGACGAGAAGAGCAAACCGCCTGCCAACAAAACGAGACTGGTGAGTTTTTGGATTTGTGGTTTTGTTTGCGGAGGTTTCTCTTTCGAGTTTATGTTTTTGTGTTCGGAAGAGGCTCGGTTGTTGATATTTTGTTGGTAAATTCAAAATGATTATTTGTTTGGTGAAATTTTGTTTGTTTGAAATATTGTTTGTGGAGTGTGAATATTGACACAGGGGAATATTATTTCAGACGTACGACAAACGATTTGATATTGTAATGATTTCAAAATAAATTTTAATTCACATTTGGTTTTTGAAAAGTCAAAAAATTACATCTAAAAAGTTTTTTGTAGATTTAAATTACATGATTATAGGATGGTTCTATAATGAAATTATTAAATACGAATTCCAAACTATAATTTAATATGAAGCTCATCTGAATATTTTCAGTGACGTATCATATTATTCGTGCTATTTTTACGGACGTTAATTGTACCAAGGGGACCAGGCCTTTAATTAGAGATCGTTAATAATCATTTTGATCATTTTTCTCACAAAGCTTACGTTTTGATAAGTATCCTCATAATTTTCCATTAACTTAAAATTGGAAAAGTGAAATTACTGTTAACCTCGATTCTGTGATAAACGGTTCATTTGACATAACATCCAAAGGAGATAATAACCATTTATTCTTAAAGCTTTTTCCATTAATGATTGAAGCATTTTACAGTAGCGAATATTGAGTTTTATTTGTAGACATTGAAGAAATTCTTTTCAAGCAATTTTAATAAAAATAGTTGCGAGATAATAAACAAATTTTATTATAATTAAAATTTTAATTAGTATCACCATTAAGTGACTGGGGAACGCAATAACCCGGATCACCTTCACATAGTTAATAAAATGTAAATAGTTTGTTATTTTTATTTTATTTTTTTGTGAACTGTAAAAAAGCTTACAATTTTTTATGTTGAAAAGTCATTACGAAACTGTTATAAACAAATAATTAATTACAATTACCAAAGTTCTTAAATAAACCCGCGGTATTTACGTTTTACATGAAACTTATTCTATAATAGTAATAACTTAATATAAGTACAACACAAATCTTACTGAAGAATATTTCTACAATAATATTACCGATTTTAAAGCCTCATATTATAAACCTTTTGCAATATTTTTACTTAAAAGCAGTTCTTATTAAATCCACCCGCTGTATTTCTATAAAATCTGATAAAATAAAAAGATAATCAATTTCTTGCAGAATCTAAACTTTCTCCTTACTTTAATAGTAGGAAAAATCCAAAGACGTTTATAATAAATCTCCAGTATCTCTATTATTATATAAAATTATAAATAATTTTATCCGCGCATCACACATAAAATTAGTAAGCCCGTTTAATTTCCTTCTCCACGCAACATCTTACAATTTTGAAATGTTCATTCTCACCAGCCAGAACTGAAACTCGCTCTCTTAAAATATACACAATTCTAAAACAAGAGTACCGTTCTTTCGATTTTTCGCAACCATCCAAACCTGCCTTTCCAATCCTCCTCCGCATCTTCCTGTCAACACGGATCACTTTCCAACGCGAATTCCGCCCCCCTTCTTCCGCCAACCCAAAAACTTCGACTCTCAAAGTAACACTGTTCTCTTCTCTCAGATGCAAATGCTGAAGGCGGGCACGGCGATCCCATTTCACAAGAAGCTGTGCGCCGGCTGCCACAACGTGCCGCGCAGCAAAGAGTGGCAGGAGGCGCCGGAAACCTCGGGCTTGCACGTCTTTCACATCGGCAAGCGGACCGGCAGCTTCATACACTGGGAGCCGATATATATCGGCACCAACGACGATCCGCTTTACGACGAACGGCTCAGCTGGGAGGGCAAGAGTGATAAAATGACGCAGGTACGCGCTATTGCTTTTTGTTCTCTGATTTTTTTATTGAGACGTTTTGATTATTGTTCTTTATACGTGCAAATGGTAAAATAATGGTTATGGTAAAATTTTAAAAGTATGTAACTGTTGAAGTAGATAGTTTAACAGATGAAACAAAAAATAGGGTTTCTAAAAGTTATTTGAAAAGTCCTTGGATAGATTTTGCTAAAATTTTACAACCATTGCCGTTTTTTAAGTTGAATTAAATAAATTGTTCTACACGGCGGCAAAATATCATGCAATAAAACTTTTAAGTTTAAAGTCTACTCTGAAACTGTTCGAATGTATATCGAACAACTCCGTGAAAAAGTTCGGAAATTTAACTAATTCAAAACTCTTCAAAGCGTCTCACTCCAGCTACTTCCAAACCTCGCAGCAAAGCCTCCAGTATATATTTCTGAAACATCGTAAACTCCTATTTAAATCCCTTGAAAACTCCAAAAATGCACGTCCTAACTTTTTTTTCTCTTCTTAAAAAACTTTCAGGGCTACGCGCTGTGCGTGCTAGATTACGACTTTCTGATCGTGGACAATGCGTTCCTGGTACACAGGCCTGGAATCAAAGTGTACAAAAAGGATAACTACCGCGATACTCTGACCGCCAAAACCAATATATTGATCAAGAAGATCATCGTGCCGGAGCTCAAGGTGCTCTACGGCACGAGGAAGGGCTGCGCCGTCTAGTGCAGCCGGGCCAACGGCGCCTGCGGCTGGCCCAGAGTGCCAAAACCTCGCGCTTACGTAATAAGAGCATGACGAACTCTCCAGCTCTGACAGAGACAGAGTAAAAGCCTTTCTTTTTACGCGTAAATCGAGTGCGTGTATACAGGACATGTGTAGTTTTTAGGATTGAGTGCGATCGAGGAACACGTTTGGATCGAGATATTCGATTTGGTAGTACTAATGCGTCGATAGTAATTGGCAGAGTGAGGGGCTTTTGTGAAATCATAAGAAAAGCGGTCTTAATATTGAAGAAGAATATTTGGCGACTATTACTTAATTTGATTGTAATGGGAATAGCAAAAAGTTTATTTTTAGAATTGTCGGAAATTATTTTTAAAATTGCGGTATAGGATGCTTAAACATATGTTAAAAGGAAAAAAGACGAGATTTTAATGACTCATCGCTGTAGGTGTTATAAATTCGATCGACCGTTGCGTTTAAACAGCAAGTGCAAGTCTATGTAAAGCTGTTTCTAGCTATAGCACGTCGAATGTCTTTGATTATTCATCATATCGAATCAAAACGCTAAGAGAAAATATTTTTTTATTATATGAAAGATTATCGATCGCTGCGCTCGTTGAACTAAAGCAACGGAACTGAAAGGGAATACGAAGAAATAAAAGTTAGAAATCGCTATTGTATAATGCCATTTTCGTTTCGACGATAAAAAACTAGATTTACATGGTGGATGCCCGTCGCGCTATAAAAAAATTTGTAAGAGATAAAGTCAAGCAATTTTTTGAGGAAAAAAGAGACGCTCTCTCTTGGCACTTTCCACTTTCGACGTTAGACCACTCACACGTATACATACATAAGTATATACACATAAAGTCGTCGCATTGTATACTATGTAGATTATAGTTAAGTAGCTCTATTACTCCTCTAGTTGGATTTATTCGATCTTGTTGTCCGGCAATTTGTCTTGTGACTTCTTGCGCTCGAGAAAAGCAAATTTTTTTCTTCGTTATGTAATTGTCAGAATGACATTAGGTATTGTTAAGCTTGTCAAAATAATGCTGTTAGCCTCTTTCGTTCATGGCATCAAAGCTTTTATTAATAGCAGAAATCATCGATTAGATGAAGTCTCGTTAAAGTATTTGTAAAATGTGATTACGTTTAACGTAAGCACGTTTACTGATTTTATTTTGTATTAATTGTAAACTGTAGATAAATATTTACTCAGATAAAATGACCTCATCATAAGTATTAATGGCAAAAAAAGTTTTTAATATGATTTCATAAAGTATTCATTTTGTTTTTAAAATACATTTTCTGCTAGATTAAATTGCTGGAACAACGTCGGATGATTGGAATTTACGATCATAACTATCACTAGAACAAAATAATCGTTTATTGTAAAAAGTTAAAAAAAATGAAGAAAAAAGAAAACACTTGAACAAAGAGAAAAAGAGTGATAAGTAAGATTAAAAAATGCGCGCATTGAAAATGCGTTTGAGGTTGTATTTAAAGAGAAAAATGCGCGTCCGTGACGCAAGAATAGTCATAGTGTTGTATTATATACCTGAATATTTTTTATACCAGCGTGTGGCGAAGAAACTCTCGAAGTGGTGATGCGATTATTTAAATAATTCAAAGAAAGAAAATGTGAAATCGTATACTGGAAAATCGGCGGAATGAAAAAAGAACCTTAGTTTCCTTTCATCCGTATTTTAACAATTACTTCTACTTATTTTCAAAGAAAAAGATAAAGATGTATCCAGTCGTCGCATAATCTGTCATGTTTATTTTTTATGATAAACTTATAAGAATTTTAAAAATAATTTTCTTTTTTTGTTTTTGTTAAGAAATGTAACTTTAATCGCTTAAAAAAGGAAGTTCATTCTAAAATTATATGCATAAAAGGTGTTGATCGATGTTTACCAACAAATTATTCACATTTAGAAAATTATATGACCGTTTAAAAATTTTAGTAGAAATTCCAATTGATCAAAATTTTTACAGTTTAGTTATTATTTGCTATGTGCGCAACTTGAAACAGCGTCATGGGGCATCATTTTTATGGGTACTTGTATATTATAAAATCAATGAATACATGCAAGTTATACTTATGGACGTTAACTGAAAATAAATTTTTTTCAATTACTGATGCACTTAGGTATACTGAAATATTTTTTTCATAAACCTACATAAATGCTTTTGATTACAAAAACTAAGAACTAAGTATATTGTGTGATCCTAAAGTATTCAAAATTATCGCTATTTCAATATTGTGCGCACAGTGAATATACCTATCATAACGTATATTCTTTTTTTTAAAATAGTGTTCGGTTCAGTTAAATCAGATTTTGCGATTTTGAAATTGATAGAATCTGAAATGAAATATGAGTTCATAGAAAAAATATTCATCGAAAGGAGCTGATCCTAATCTTCGAACTGTTCGCATTGCGAGTTCCTAGTGTTTTTTCCTTGTCGATTAATTTTACATTAGGCTGTGCAATTTTTTCGCGCGAGCTACATTCATAAACTACGACAGGCGTTAGAGACGACAATTGTTGTGTATAACTATAATAAAAAGAAAATGAGAAAGAGACGCTTATGAACACGAATGATGTCTCACGTGTAAATACTCCGTGCCTTACGAGAAAACAAATCTCAGCTTCCGAGAGAGATATTTCCTAAGATGTTGCATTCTATACTCAAGAGAGTAAACAATCATTTTTTTCTTGTACACCCCATAAACGTAATTTTCCTTCATTCTTTCATTCGCGAAAAGAAGTTTTAATGTTTAGGTATATCATCCTTTTAATTTACATATTTCCACAATAGATCGGAAATCACGCTTTTGAACGTATAAGAAGTTTGTGCTTGATCATTTGTGCAGTATATGTGTATTATTTAATATCGTTAATTCGTATTAAATTAGAAATAAAAAAAATAGCTTAAAATCTTAAAATACAACAACGAATTTCTAAACGACAATTAATAAACTATTACACAAAATTTATGTTCAAAATAGGTTATTTAATTTTGAATTAGTAGTTATTTTTATTGTTTTAAAACACATAATGATCCTTTTTATGTAAAACGAACAAAAACAAAAGATTTGTCTCGCTCCTGCGATGCGGTAATATTTTTTGGTAGCGATAAAGTGTATAAAATGTCTTTGAGTGCAAGAATCGCATTTTTGTCAGAATGACTTGATGAATTTTCCTTAGAGCATTATTAGTCTTAAGGGACGTGAATGTGTAAATATATAAATATATAAATATACTTTATAATTGTAAAACTCAATGCCGAAAGATAAAGCGAACACATATATTAGCTTGTATGTGAAAGAAAATACTTTTTACCCTTACCTCTATTACTCTATATACTTAAAATAATTCGTTTCTAATTTATGTTTTTATCAATGGTAATACTTACATGTAAAAAATTATTTTGAATTTCAATTATGAAAATAACGAAAGTTATTCGAAAGACTTGTACAGCAAGTTTGGAAATTTTTTGACAGACAATGCTAATAATTTAGACAATCTTATATATTTATCTAGAACTTTAAGCTTGAATTAAGAGCTTCTTATTGTTTAATCGTTGATTATTGCATATTTAGTTTTGTAACAAGAAATTAATTTTACTCCTTGTTATTTATATTAGTTTATTTAATTTAGTATTTCCGTTTATTTTGCCATTTATTATACCTTGATTGAAGATTTCTCTTAAAATTAATTAGTGTAATGAATTTTTTAATGTATTTTTTCATTGAATTCGTTGTACAGTTCGTTATATAAAGAACGGCTGATTAGCTCAGTATCTTTTTAATTTTTTGAGAAATCTTTTTGCCAAAGTAGTCCACATTTATTTTTACATTGTTCCAACTATGTATTAAAATATATACTGAAAATGAAAACAATCAAGATGTAATTGAGTTGACGATTATAAAACTAACTGAGAGAACAGATTGGCAATCAATATAGATCGATATTTCCATTAAAATTTAAATATTAATGCAAAATTCTTGATATATAATTTTGAAAATATAAGTTTTGACTTTCTTCTTTTTTATCAAATTAAATACATCTAAAATATAATTCCATCGATGATCAATTGCATTTGGCGTGTTTTCCTCTTCTACTGTAATATAAACTTATACATAGATATAAACTGTAAATGTCTATTGACTGACCAGTGTGGATATATATAATATCACACGTTTACACATGAAGAAAAGATGAAGTAATATAGGATAGCAAAGTGCGAGAAAGGGTAGGGGTATGCAGAAATGAAAGCACTGTGCGTTGTGGTAGACTTAATTTTTTATTATGTACGTGCTCTTATCGATGTGCCACACGCAAGAGTCCCCATCGACACACACTCGGCAAAACAATGAACCCCTTATGGGTGAATATACTCTTGTACAAATGTGTATGAGGTTTTGGAAAAAAAAGAAATACACAGAAATAAACAAACACGTAACACCACTAATTTTTTGTTAAAATTTTCGAGAATGTTTTAACGCAATTACATTTATTTCGATGTAAAAGTTTTATGAAACTTTTGAACAAAATTTAAAATATTCCATTCTATATGTATACCTGAGGGACTTAGTTTCTTTAAATACATGTCCCAAGCTTGCAATCTCATTGGGCATAGAGTTTATAGGAAACTGAGAATACAATATAATTATAACAATTTTCTATTATTTTATAAAGTGCTTTTCTTTTTTTTTTTATATTTAAATTTATAAATTTGAACGTTTTGTCAACATATAAGTTATTATTGCGATAATATTATGAACCTCAAATGCGTAAAAAAGAATACAGTGTGTAAAGCAAATTAATAAATTGGTTAAAAAATTTTACATACTTCAAGAATCCAAAACTTGTAATTGTTTACATATTACACAAAAGTTTACAAAAGTCCAATAAAAATATCGAATCATCTATTACGTATTCATTTTATTAAGTTCGAGCTCGTTATATTACTGTACATGTTAGACCGAAGACAGACCGAAAGACTTTTGAAATAATTGTATTAAATTGTATTGTTCATTAATTACTTACTATTACTATGTAATACTAATAATTCTTAAACATAAGTATGGTATGATTATAATTGTTTAACAATATAATTATTCGATAAACTATGTTATCAATTTCATTTAACGACTTTATAAATCGTCCGTCGAACTTTAAAGATGTTGCAAAACGACGATTTGCCGAAAGAAAGCTTTCATTTTTTATAGAAACTAAAGGTACGGCGAGCTACGCGATGATAATACAATAATTGTTCGGATTTCTGAGAGAGTGAAACGATCGAATGTCGATAATCGAAGCCTGTCGAGAGGCAGTTTGATCCAAACAACTATTTAAAGAAAATATAGAGATTATCAAAGTGAAATATTTGTACTTTAATTTTATTATTCCACTAATTGACCACCTTACACTTCCTTTTTGTGTATGTACAAAATTAAAACGAATTAGAATCTCCATAGTATATATAATCTCTTGTTCTAAATATTAAAATATTTAAATGAAATTAAAGATACAAAAAAAATTTGCAACTGGAAACATGATAGCTCCTTTTTTTAAATATTGGTAGCCTAGACATATTAATAATAGTTATAAATGGTAAAATTTTTGGAATTTTAGTATACCACACAAATTTTCTGACGCTTTAATTAAAACATGTAAAATTTAACTCGACTTCTTCAAAATTTTAACCAATTTGGCCAAATTTTGGCCACATTGTCTAGCAAAAATGACTAAACGAAAAGCAATACAATCGCAAAAAGTCAACCGTATCCCAAACCAATCAAGTAATTTCTCTCATTTTTTTTTTCGCTCAGAGAACGAAGCGCTGTAAAAGCATGCATTCAATTAATCACCCACCGCATTGCAAAGTCGCGTGTGCATAAAAAGGTAATCCGACTGTTCACGTGAGCGGGCGGCAAATCTCGTGACTCTGGCACGTTTTTCCTACAAGAACGCGATTCGCGCTCGACTCGGCGATATTTGCATATGCATGCGCGAAGTCGGGCCCTTCGGCGCGCGACGATAAATTTCTTTTACCACCTCTGCGGCTCGATGTCTAAGCACGCGATCAATGGATCATTATTTGGACTTATTGTGCGTAGATTTTACTTTTAAAAAATATATTACTAAAATTTTGCACATAAGTGTCTCTAATAATTATTTGTTGAGTTTTTTCGAAAAAGTAA
>JAPYZA010007083.1:0-14444 GCA_030522685.1 Eupelmus azureus
TTATAATTTTTTTATTATTAATTCATAAGCAGACTAAAACTGACTGATATTTCCAGTTACAATCAAAGATATTTTCCCGTTAATCTGACAATAGCAGGGGATTTTAACTGACGGGAACGTGAAGGGCTTTGCAGTACATAGCTAATGCTTCTATAATTTTGGTTTTCGTTATTTGATTTACTCGGTTTCCAGTCCTTGTGCAATTCTAAGCCCAATTTAGAACTTCCTAATTGGACGCAATCTGCTACAAGAGAATTCTAAACTTCAACGCGTGAAATTTCAGATTTCATTTGAATGATCGCAACAAGTCTAACAAAGGAAACTTAATCTTATTAGAAAATAAAAATTTGATATTAAATCTTCTAAGAAAATGAAATGCGATAATGATTATAGAATGAGTAGTGCTTTATGAAAGACATATTTTTTATGAAGTTAAAATAGAATTGACCTGCTTTTTATAATAAAATTTGCAGGTTAAAAATATTCAGTTCATTTTTCACAATTCGTTGGATTTATTTTTATAAGAATCAAAAGGAAATAATTAACATGAAAATCTTAGTACTTTTATTTCCAAACAATATCTCACACAGCCACCCGAATAAACCTACGTCATCGTAAAATATCAAAATTTTTATTGAAATTTAACCAAGCACCTCTTATACGATTTTCCGTCGCGGAATTACGAGCGCTACAAACGGCGCGAAAATGCAAAACTACAAATCTCGAAAACTGAAAAAACTAGGATAAAACAAAATAAGCGCCGATTTAACGATCGGAATAAAGCGCGGAGCGTAAAACCGAAACTTTTTCAGCGAAATTATCGCTCGTAACCATAACCGCGGCGCTTTTTCCCTTAGCCGCGCGCGGCCTCGTGTGTGTATACGACTCTCGGCGGGAAGATTTTCTTCTTCCGAGTCTTCGTGCCAGGCTATAACGCGACGGCCGGCGAGTGACACGAGAAAAGAAGGCGCTCGTCGGCCAGTTTTTCTAAGACTTCCTGGAGAGGCTCGCAAGCTCGGCGCTTGCCCGCAATTACCTGCTCTTCCGGGCCGCGTGTATATACCAAAAGACGGGGAAAACTAAGAGAAGACTCGACGACGCCTCATATTAAGGGTATTAGTGTCACGAGGTCCATTAGAAAAATATAAAGAGATCGGCTTATATCGCGCCATAACGATTTTTAAAAGCTCGGGCCGCGAGTGTGCTTGCATCGTATTACACTTTAATGCATTTTTCAAAATCGCTTTGCAATCTAATCGTGAGCTTTTTTTGTTGTCCGTTGGTAGCGCGAAGGTTAGTGTGCCTTTTTGTCGCGAAGTTTCGAGCTGAAGTGCTTTTATAGGGAGAATGAAGTTTTTAATTATGGTCAGAGTTTTTATGAGGCGCGTTAAAAGGAGCTTTTTTATTTTTATGAGGTACACTATCATTTTTATTTACTTGCATATCACTTCAAAATGAAGTTATTAACTGGGTGGATATGTTTATAAACGTGACTGAATTTTGTTTTAACGAAAAATATTAAAGTCATGAAATTCAACTGTAATACTAGAATTGGACTGCATTGAGTAAACTATTCTTGCAACTTTTTGAAAAAAATCTAATGTACTTAACAAAAAACTTTACTAATAAAAACAAAATATCCTACTCTATTATGATTGTAAAAAACGAAACAATACCCATCAACACTAATATCTAAAAAAACTCCAACATAACTTCAAACAAGCTCAAACAAAACGTTCATTAAACCGATCGCCGCACGCTACGTACAAAGCAATTTACTCCTAAAAGAATCACTCCCTATAGTATCTCATTCCACAATCTCTCCAACCACAGCGCGCACTGCTGGATTTTTCTAGGATATCCCGTAATCCAAACCAATCCAATCCGGATCGCGGCTTCTTTCGCGCCTCGTTACTATAACCGTACAGTCAATTAGACGTATTTCTTTTCCAGCAGAGCCAGGCAAGCTCGTGGGAAAACGTTTGGAAAAGAGAAGGACGCGATCCTTGTGGGACGATACTCGGGCGCGGGGGTAACGCGATCGAGGGTCCACCGAGAAATCTAGGGTCTCGGGTGAAGCCAGAGCGCCGGTACGTGCTTGTTTTTCTTTGGACTTGGTATCGATTTTACCTGCGGCTTGGAGGGTTTCGGGCGAAATTAATTCGTGGTGGAAAAATCTGAAATAATATTTATCGCCGTTTAGGTTGGAAAAGGTGTTTTTGGCACTCGGGATTTCTCCGGTTCTCGCGAGTTATCCGATATTTATCAAGATCTATGCATACATATTGGTTTTAGCGTTTTCAATTCTTGGAAGGTAAAGTTTGAGCTAGTCGGCCTGCTTCTTTGTTGAGGGATTTTCCGGGAAATGAGTTGTATGTTTTTGAAATACGTTCTACGTGCGGGACGTAAAATTTCAATTTTTATCAGAGCTCTAGAAATATTTATTTCTTAGATGAAACAATAAATAATTTTCTCTGGAAATACAATCATATAGTCAGGATGAAGTTCCTATTTCTATGACTTCTATTCATCGTCGCTTGATATACCATATTCAACTTGAATTGTCGTTTATGTATTCATAAAATCCTTGCTTAGGATGATATAGTGCTGGGATAAATTCAGGCTCATTGCAGATTTATCGTCCAGTTTACATAAATTGCTGGAGACACCGTTTTAATGTGATAACTTATTTGCACGGGCATAGCACGTGAATAATGTAAAAACATAAAATAACTCTAAAACATGTTTATAGACTTAGTTTGTCATTGCTGCATGCTGTTCGAGAACTTTCAGCCATTGATCTTTATATGAAAACAAAATAGATAAGATCTTTATTGAATTTACAGTTTCGCTGTACATATTCGAAAGTTTATGTTACCTGAATTTATATAATAATGTGAGCAAGTTTGATAACTCGTGCTTTTACTGTCGTTCAAATTGCAAATAAAAAAATGTGCATACTTATTTAAGAAATAGCTGTAATGGAAACCAATAAGTAATACACTTGTTAAGGCTGCCACAATTAATTATTATCGTTCAAGTAAATTACACAACTATACAAATATCTATAAAATAAGAACCTGCCATGCCTGCACCGCCTTTATACAATAAAGCACTGTAGAAGCAAAATAAATGCTTTATCTGAATCATTAAGCACTTGATCATGAAACACCAAATAAATGAACAATTTAGTAAGAATGCTTACATCGATTAACACTAATCAACTTTACCGATCCGAAACACCAATTTAAAGAATCTTAACAAAAAAGTTGATCGGTCGGATCGGTAAAGTAGTGTTCAGTCGATAAAAAAACCCATTCGCAATGACTGAAACGCTGCATTCTTAGAAATTAGCGCCTCCTGCAAAAAGCATAACTCTATAATTTCAATGAGGCGCAAAGTATCGCCTATCTCCCGGTAAGTAATCCACTGGAAACAAACATAAAGTGACGGTATTTCAATTCCACCAGGAGCGAAACCGACATAACCTCAAAACGCCGCCCCTCTTGGAACGAAATACCGCAGAGCCCAGGAAGTTGAAGCCAGCTCTCTTCCGCAACAAAGCAAACCCCCTTTTTCTCAACCCCCAGCTCCCGAAAACCTCCATTACATCTGGACCTCCAAAATTTTGCAGCTGCGGAAGCCGGCGTCGACCCTCTCGATCCCCGGGGCGATGAAGAGCAGCAGCATGGGCGGCGGTGGCGGCTGCGGCTCCGTCAGCGCGGACCAGGACGCTGCCATAGCCCTCGTGGGCGTGCACACGGAGTACCCGCGCTGCATGGACGAGCGCACCCTGTCCGCGGGCGGCGGGGGCAGCATGCCCGGCATGGGCGGCAAGGGCACCAGCGGCAGCATCGGCGCGGCCAGCAAGCACAAGCCCAACGTCGGCTACAGGCTCGGCCGGCGGAAGGCGCTCTTCGAGAAGCGCAAGCGCATCAGCGACTACGCCCTCGTCATGGGCATGTTCGGCATCATCGTCATGGTCATCGAGAACGAACTGTCCAGCGCCGGGGTCTATACGAAGGTGAGTTTGGGGGTTGATTTGTTTTTTGCTGCTAGGAGGGGGGGGGGGGTTTGAGGGTTGCATTTTGGTGGGGTTCTGTGGTGTGTGTTGAAATTGAACGAAGTGGGCTAAAGTCTTTTGAGCGCGGTGTGATGTTCGGCGCGAGTTTGTGCCGGAAACTTCTCTCGGTGTATATTTTTTTTTACTGTGTCTGCAGCTCGTCGAATGATAGGCAAAATCGAGTTAGAATAGTTTGAAATGGCACAATATTCTAATGTCTGTTTACAAGTAATGTCAGTATTAGAGTTTTTTAAATTCAATTTTGTTATGCAGATTTGGCTCTGCTTGCAAAATTTTGCAAAATTTAAAAATTTTTAGAATATTTTGAAAAATTAGATAACGGGCAAGGTAACAAGCCATGTCGGTATGCTGTTTCTCCTAATAAAGTATTAATGTTTTCAAAGTAACTATTGTAGTTAAAATACGAACGATTATTTAACAAAGTGTCTTTAAATTCTTTGAATAATTAAAAGTTTGAAAATACAATAACTATCTTAAGAATTCAATAGCTAAAGAAAACGTTTTCATAAAATAAAAGGTAGACGTTTGTTATCGACTAAAACAAATATTTTCATAGAGCATAAACAAATTTTCAACTTTTTTAAAAAAAAACATAATGAAATTCCATACAGCATACGGAATACTATCTATCGTGATGTTTTCAGGCGAATAAAGTTTTACTTGGAATTTAAAACGGCTTTATATTTTCTACAAAATAAATATGTATATAATATCTTTATTTACTTGTAATAATTCTTTTAAATTCTCTTTATCTAAAGTCTCATATATTTAACAAATATCCAAGCTGATTCTCCATTCATCCTCATTGCAATACATTTTTTAATTTAATATCGCAAAACACTACTGGAGCATCCTTAATTTTTTAAAGAATTCTTGTTCAAACTTATGTATATTGTTTTTACTTTATAAGTATGAAGTAGTATGATTCACCCATCAAAACTTTATCAGTCAGCAATCACTAAATAAACATAAGCGCATCACTCTTTCAACCTAAGCATCGATAAAAAGTTGCTAAAAATTGAAGATCCGCGTAAGTGACGCAGCCATGAAAGCAGGTCAAACTCATTCATCTTAACTCGTCGCTGCCGCCTGCAGACGCAGTGTTAAACGAAAGCCGGGAAAATTTACTATTCAAATTTCGTATACAGTGTCGAACGCGCGTATAATCCAAGGAAGTTTTCTCGCTCGCGGACCAGCGCGCGATTCCAAACGTGAACGTGACTCGAGTGAGCGCTGCAAATTCCCCCCGCACAATACGGTCTAATAATTTAGACATTTATTTCCCGCGCGGACTCTTTCTGGCTTCATAAATTTACCCCTCGACGAGCGGGACCGTCGAATTCGTATGCGTGGTGACCTTAACCGAGTCCTTCGCTAAATACGCAAAAAAACGCGCTGTGCGCTTCGGCGCCTTCTTTTTCATGGGAACTTCGTGCAAAACAGAGAGATTCGTTATACGGGAGGACAAGAGCGAATTTATAATTCTCGATTGAGAATTAAGAAGTAAATTTAAGCGAGTGGAAAGGGAATTGGCGCGTCTGACTAGTTACGGATACGACTACTGAAACTCAATATTGCAGAAATAGTCTTTGAGTCAGGCGCAGGATGCTATTTCTACAACAAAATGGATCAATTTAGCAAAAGAAAAATAGCTAACGATAACAGAAGAAAATGATAAAATTTATAAGTTCAATTTAAAGCGGCGCGGAAAGAAAAAGGCTGAGAAAGACATAGCTAGATGGATTGATTCATCAATCAATAAGTTTATTTATATACTGCCACATGTTTGTGACGCTTATACCAAGGCCACTTCAAGTAATGCACTGATATCGATACTTTCTGGCTTACATGTTTCTACTGATCTGACCTTAGCGCTACCTTCAGAATTACAAGATGTTATCGCGGCTAATTTTGAAATCGGACAGATTCAAGAAAAGCTTAAATCGGCAATGTATAAAACAAATTACTTTTTTTGGCAATAAAAATATATTTTATTTTTGCTGTAAAATCAATACGCTTTAGTGCTGTAAAGATAAACGTCGCGCAATATAGCTTTTTAAATCCGCTCTTTAGAGTATATTGTCCAATCTCTCGAAACTTTTGAATTTAGCTTCAAAAATTTCTAATATAATCGACTTTGCGGTCTAACAAAAGAAAAAGGCATTACGCCCTTTAAATTACCGCGCAAACAAACTGTCTGATGCGTCAAACTTTCAAACTTGCCGGAAACTTTTTTAATAAACACAGATTCACCATCTCCGGCTCGGTGCCGTCAGCCTATCATTATGCATCGCCGCGAACGATATTATGCCGATTCGGAACTTTATAATGAGGAAAGCCTCGCGTGCCATCGGAAAGAGCTGCGCAAATTTGGCAAGTCAAGAATCGAATAGCAAGTGCTTGGAATTGATGAAATAATGGAAAATATTCTGATTTCTGTATATAGATAATTGGGGTTTCAAATGTGATAATTTTGCAAAGATAAATACGTATTAGAAGGATATTATAAAAATAAATATTGACTGAAAGTATCATGATTAAAATTAATGGTGTTATTGTTGGTATTAATGAGTAAGCCATAATGGAACTGCAACTGAATACGTATTGTGAAAGTTCACAATCGAGTGATAAATAATAACATCCATTCAATTAGTCTCAAAATCCGATAAGTCCATAAGTATGTAAGGATCATGTTCAAATGATTGCTCTTTTGGACAGATAGAGTAAGAGGATTTTGAATAGAGGTTGCTAATCAAAAATGCAAATGTGGATTATTCCAAAGTGAAGCAAATTTACGGGTCTTACTCTATTTTAATAACAGATTTGGAAAAGCAATGATAAAGTAAGAACAGGAAAAATGTTTATTCGCGCACTAAAATTTTTCGTGAAATTAAAAAATGGATTACTCAAGGGACTGTTATACATACATTCAAAGCATTCTTTAATGAACACATTGCAAAGCTTTTAATTCAAATTATTCGAAAAAGTACAGCGTGTCATTCTAAATTATTCACAAAGCTACATTTTACAGAGTTTTTAGCTGTTTAAAGAGCTTTTCCTAACTAAAAGTCCAAAACTTTTATGTCAGTATTTTCTCTGCCCTTTTTATGGAAGACTCTGTAGTTGAAAACTTTATTTTGTAATTTATCTTTCATTTTTGTAATTAGGTAAATCTTATTTTTGAATGCGACATCTCATTTGGCTAATTTTCCATTTCAAAGGAAGCATATGAATGTAAAATAAAGCTTGTAAAGAGAAAATTTTTCTTAGAATATTATTATGAAAAAATGAATTATATGTTTTCAAATTAGCACTTAAAATCTAAAGTAACTCGGATAAAAAGAAGTAAGTGTTTGCAATCATAAAAAATTTTTATGAAATTTTAATATATTACAAAGTCAGTTTGAAAATCACAAGCGATCTTCCAAACATCCTTTAACAAGCTTACACCAAAATTACAAGAAAGAATCGTAGAAATCATTCAACAAACATCAACTTTTACAACAAAACAATCAACTCGCCGCCCATTCAATCGACCGACCAACTCACTTCCCAAGCAATCTATCTCATCGCCAATAAACGTCAGGCAAAATCGACCCCCTCCTCCTCCTCCTAATCCAATTAAAAAGCAAACCTCATTTCCATCGCGCGATCCAGCCAGCTCGAATCTCTCGGCTCTTAATTCCTGCCTAATTGGCCGGGCAACGATTGATAAAATTGACGAAGCCTCCGCCAACCAAGATTAGTCAATGGCTTTACTTTTCCAAACGCGTACCGCCTGTGTAATCCTTGGCGATCGCCAGCTAGCCCCGCTCGCCATTAATGTAATACCCGCGCCTTTATCGCGCCACGCGCGCAGGATTCGAAATCTATAAATAACCCGTTTAGGACTATCGGCGCGCTCCGCGAGGCGATAAATCGCGGCCGATTGGCCGGATTTTCGAGCTGCGGCCGGACGCGGAGCTGTGATGATGCTTCTTTTTAAAGGGGGAATTTAGAGGGGGGTTTGGTGGGGGTGGCGATTGGAAAAAGATTGTAAATGGACGTTTGATGGAAAGAGTTAATATCCGTTGGATTTTTGAAAGACTTTTCGTTTTGGCCTAACGCTGCGCGGTCAGTGGGTATCGGAATAAATGTTTGTTCCAGTTGGACTAGCGTGTCGTTTGCGTGGCTGCCAGTGTGTGTTTTTGCTGCGGACTAGTTTAGGGACGGGACTATTTTTAGGTGTTTGTTGATTTTTCGTAGTAACGTAAATATATGTATTTTTTTAATGATTGATTTTATTGAAAATTACTGTTTTCTATTTTGGATTTATATGTTATTTAAAATTCTTTTTTTAAAGTTTGTAATGAAATTTAAAGTAGGTCATTTGTTTGTTACTATTTCAATGAAGATGTTTTGCTGTTCTCAGGTAAAGCAATCCATTAGCAAAGTCTTGCGACTCAGAACTTTTTACTAACTAAATAATACAAAAGTTTTTTACTAACTGATATAAATCGTATAAGAGGAACTTAACTAAATGATATAAAAGAACAAATATTTTACTAACCAAATATTGTTTGATAATATTTTATTCATAAGTGTTAATGTCTAATATTAAAAGAACTTTTAGAAATTTAATTATTTTTATTGGCAAACGTATTTGAAACAAAATATTAATATGATTGACGTACTTTTTCCATTAATAATTTGGTAATTTAAGCTTCAATTGTCGTGCAATACGTAAATTATTTGCTTTCATTCCATCAGAATTTTTTTATTTTGATGTTTTTAAATTTTTAGATGAAAGAAATCTGTTGAAACATATAAAATTCTAAAATGAATTTTTTAAATGAACTTTGGTTTTCATTGATTTGCCGCGTATTTCTTTTTCAGTTTTTGTCGATAAATATAGTTTACTCGTAACAATACAAGATTTTAAAAATAAATTTTCCATAATAACTTTTAAAATTTATTACGTGGAATTCCACGTATTCAAAATAAATAAAGCTAAGTTATCGAGGCAATTTTTATATCTATGAGTTTTTGGAATTAAAATTATTTATTGCAACGATATATAATCAACATTTTCTACAACTATTAAACTAAGAATTTTGATAAATTTTAATTTAATTGCACTTTAGATAAAGCACCCTTGAAAAACTCTCCACTACCATGAAAATTTAATGTGGTCTATTATTGTTGGCTTTGGCCACCTAGTTTCTAGACATGTTCAATGATGCTGAAAACTGATGTATATGGTATAGCCCAGAGATCCATTGAATGACTTAGCTTCGTTTTTGCTCTTTTATCTCTTTTGTACAGAGAATAGAATAAATAAATATAAATCTGTATACGCTTTTGTAAGCACTTTAACACAGCTAAGATTTATTACAGAAATAAATTGTGAAGCTAAAAAACTACAAAAATGGTTGTTGGTGTTGTTTCAGGCCTCTTTCTACTCGACTGCTCTAAAAACTCTGATCTCTGTGTCGACTGTGATACTTCTTGGCCTCATATTTGCTTATCACGCTTTGGAAGTTCAGGTGAGTCACCCTTTTATCATTTCATCCTTGGAAATAAATATCATACGTAAATGATTGATGGTACTGAATCGATAGACAAAAAAAGGTAAATTATGCAATAATAATTTACCGTGAAATATTTTATTTTACATAAAATTTAATTTTTTTTCAGAGTAAATACGAAAATTTTTTTGATTACTACAGTTTAAAAAAAGAGTCTCGCTCATTTGCTATTAACTTGAAACTCTGAAGACTAATACCTTATTGCAACATTTACAATGAAGTACCCCATCCAAAAGTTACACGATCTTTTTTCTCATTGTTCACGAAAACTGATAGTCGTATCCCTTTAATGATTCAATCGAACCCAGCTCAACCTTGCCTACTCAAAATTTAACCAGTCCTCTCCTTCGTACGGCAATTTCACTAAAAATTGCGCCTCTTTTTGACCAAATTTTGTCGAGTCGGTAAAAAATAAACAACGGGTCGAAACAGTAGCCTCTTGCACTTTTGTAGAGCGTATCACAGTTCCATCGCTTAAGTAAGTTAGCCGTCGGCAAAAGACTCCAAGGAAACAAGGGACAAAAAGACGTAGAGAGAAAGGGACGAGCAGGAAAAAAAAGTGAGAGAGAAGAGAGAGAGAGAGAGTTAAAGGCTGGACCCTCTGCCCCTATCGCAAGCGAGTCAGACTAAAAGCGCCGACTCAACGAAATCTTGAGAGTGTATCATGTCTGGCCTATGACGAGGCGGAAAAAAGGAAGGAAAGGAAGTGGAGATTGAGAGAGTTAGGAAAGGGGAGAGGCAAAAAACTTCGAAATGGACGTTGAATTTTCCGTTTGCTAAAAATAAAATTAAATTGTTAGATTAAGAATTGTAATTTTTGATAAATTTATAGATAATGTACGCTTTATAAATCAACTCTTTCTTTAATAGAACATGAGAATTTATAAGTATTCTTAAGTTTGAAATGAATAAATGTTAATAAAAATGTATAAACAAACAAATGCACACTTGTAATGTATTGAAATTTTTAACAAATATTTTATTTTTTAAGAGACATAACTTCACTTTTTCATAAGAACCTATTTTTATTTTGTTGCTGTGTTTACTCTATGCTAAATTAATATAAAAAGGAACAATTTTTTAATCTTGAAGTTTCTTTCATATTATAGTTTCATATTGAAAATGCCACCAACACAATTGCTCGATATTCAATATTAATTTTTTTATAATATCGCTTGAAATTTGAGTTATTGGAAAAAGCCACTCTACATATAATCATATTCACAAAACTACGAAACGGATTGGCTGTTTTCAGCAATTCATAATTGTTTTCAATGCTGTATCATGTCAGAAAAATTAATCAGATGTATAGTCACGAGAAATTTAAAAGAATATTGTCATCCATTGCACAAAAATCACTCGATTCTGCTGTTTCATCTGAGAACAATGTCCGCGGTGACAGAGTATCTTAAAAACAATTCAATCTCCCTCATCGAAAAGCAGGATGAGTAAGACGCAGTCGGTGTACCGCCGCAGTAGATACCGGACGAGCATAGTAAGACATTAATTTTTAAACAAGCTCTTAGAGTACAATAAAGGGTCTTTTCCGCTAAATCACGAAATTTCCCCTGGCTAAACTTCTACTTCCGGAAGGATGACATCGCCGTTGTTACATTTTCAACGAAAATCTTCTCTAATCCATTATTCTCGTTAAAAAAAAAAGAGCACTCCATCGAATCGACTAAAAACATAATCTGACGAAACCTGAATAAACCATGAATCACTCGGAAAATCGCTAAGCCGTCCACATCCGCGAGCCCCCCGGAAAAGCGCGCACCATTGAAAAGCCGCGTCCAACTCGCAGAAAGTAGCAGCGCAGGGAGCGGCCGCAGATAAGCCGGGGCTATCTCGAAAGAGCCAGCTGTCTCGGAGCCCGTCGCGGCGACCTTCGCGCCTTCTAATTCGATCAAGGTCCGCTCCTCTCTCTCTCTTTCTCTTTCAGCCTCGTAGCTGGAGCTTGGAAAAAGCAGCAGCAGCAGCCAAGAGGACGGATGCGCGCCGATCGATCCGCGCGGATTGAATATCTCTCGAGCCGCCCCAGCGGATGCATCGTCCGCGCCCCGTCGATTCGCCATCCGAGCCGTACGCGCGCGGTGAATCTTTCGCTGGATCTTTTTATGCTGGTCGCTTTTCGTGGAATGTCGAGCTGGGTACTCTGCGCGGGAGTAGGGTTATTTTGGTGGTTTGAAGAAGAGTGGCTGGTTCGATGAAGCTTTCTCATTGCTGGAAATGATAGATTTAGTTTGAATTGGGTGGAAGAGTATTTTTAGGATTGGAAAATTAGAGGGAAACATTTATTGTAGTGAGGCTGGTTACGATACTTTATGTATGACGGGTTTCTATGATGTATTTTGAAACGATGTATTTATTCTTTAAGTTAATTTTCTTTTAACGAGAGAGCCATATGATTTAAAACTAAATTGTTCGATTTAAATTCAAATATATAAAAAACAATGTAATCTAAAAAGAAAACAAATTTTATAAATATAAAAATACTCTCGTATTTAGAACGTGCAATTTCGTTCAAAATTAGGTGTCGTAAGTAAACTGCAAAAATCCGTCACAACAGTAACATTTAAAAATTTAAACAAAAACTTGATAAGATCTTCCTTTATATTTTTTCCGAGAATTAAGTCCGACTCAACATTTTTATTGTTGCGCACTTTGCAGGGTCCACTTTTCACGGGAGCGGCCGCTCACGCATAGTATATATTTTTCCCCGGAGTGCACTCATCGTACACTACCTTATTACCCGTCCTCGCAGCGCTGCTGGGGAAAAGGGTCAATGTTTTTTCTTTCTTTGAACTGCAGATCCGTATTTTGATAGAGAAACGCCCGCGCGCTCGTAATGTTATTGGATAGACTGAGCGAATATGTATGTAGTATGATCTACATTTAAGCGTCTAATGATCTTAATTTAGAATGGCATTGAAAATCCTTAGGGCACGGATTGACCCATGTAATGTTAATTAAGATGGAGATAGTGAAACGGAATGAGAAAGTCATTTTAAGTGATGAACGTGCTTACTTTCGTATCTTTAAAAAAATTATAACAACTCATTCATTAGTAAACTTGTGAAAGTGTTTATTAAAAAGTTTGATTTATTATAGTTTACAAACAAACGTTAAGAATTAAAGAGTTTGTAATTCATTATTTATAATTTTAACTGTCACAATATTGCAGTAATGTTAATGAAATACTTAAAGTATTATATTTTGAAGTAGTCAGTAATTTATGAATATCTTTTAAGAATATTCTTTTTATTCTATAGAAATATATTTATTGTGAAAATAGATTATAGTAATATTTTCTAAAGCTTTGTTTCGTTTTTATAAAAGTAGACCATACTTTTAAAACATCAAATTTAATAATTTAAAAGTGAACTTGTATATTGTAATCCATGCACCATCACTCAAGAAATAAAAACTTCTAAATTGAAAAGAAGCGGTCTGAAAATCTCTAGAGAGATAAGTTCAAGTCTTATAAAGTTGATCTTACTCCATGAGAAATATAACCTTCCATTGCTATCTAGGAAGAGACAGGAACATTATCAATTTATGAAATATGTCTTTTTTGGCACATCATTAATCATCAGTTCTTTTCTTTTTATTTTCAAAGATAAGGAGCATTCAAATATATAAGTAGTAACTGTCGAGATTGTTCAGACTGCTCAGTTTATAATTCAAACATTCTAACATATAAGTAGTAACTGCCGAGATTGTTCAGACTGCTCTGTTTATAATTTAAACATTCTAGCATATAAGTAGTAACCGTCGAGATTGTTCAGACTGCTCAGATTATAATTTAAACTGTGGTATATATAAGTAGTAACTGTCGAGATTATCCAGACTGCTCAGTTTATAATTTAAACTGTCGAATATATAAGTAGTGACTGCCGAGATTGTTCAGACTGCTCAGTTTATAATTTAAACATTCTGATTGTATTATCTGATTGATTAATTGATTGATTAGTTTAGAACACTGACAAATAATCTTAAAATCTAAAAATAGAAACATTTTTTCTCTCTAGTTTTTTGTTTTAGAAAAAAAAATGTGAAATTCATTAAATTTTCTTAGATAGAAAATACTCACTGAATACAGATAAAATCTTTTTTCAATATCTTTTAATAAATTCTACGCATTTATAATAAGTCTGAAAAAAATATGACCTAATTCTTTGGAAAATGCATTAACCCAGAAAATTTAAGGAAACTCCATAATAATTTCTTATTAAATAAAAAATAAAAGTAACTATTTTAAAAAATAAAATTCTATCTAAGATTTATTTAATCTTTTAGCAGTTTCTAATACTAAATCGATTAGATTTAAAGCTGCACAAACTTTCTATATAATTCTAGATAAGTGCTAAAAATTTGAGAAAAAAATAGATGAATGTCTTTTAAAAGTTTTGAAAGTACTCTAAAATGCTCGTTGAATTTGTAAACTTCAAGATTAGTACCCAAAGTCTGAAATTCACGATTTAAAATACAGAATCACTGTATTTCAGAGAAATAGTTTCCTTTAATTCGAAGTATACTCATAAGTTCTTAAATTTTAAGTACTCAAAACTGAAAAGATATTATCAGTTTGCATGTACGTAGCCTAACGAAACATTTTTTCATAATAATATTGAAGAATAATTTTTTATAAATAAATTAAAAAATAAATATAGAACTATGCATGATAATTCAACATGTATAAAAACTCCTTAGAAAACTTCAAATAACTTGTGATACAATCGTTTTGAATGAAAAATTGAGCATGTATAAATTTTTTCTATAAAACAACCTCC
>JAPYZA010007084.1:0-10456 GCA_030522685.1 Eupelmus azureus
TTTCAGTCAATTAAAAAACCCCTCGTTCATGCGAGAATGGTGAGAATACTGAAGTTAAATCCGTTTAGAAAAATTAATTTCATCGAACTGGTCATAAGAAACCTTACGGGGCAGAAATTATGGATATGAAGCTTCATGGACTAACTAGGGGGGGCTTCGATGGAACCAACTATAGCATATAACTGCTTAAAATAAAGGTATTTTCCCCCACATTCAAGAAGTATTTTCATTTTTTTTAAATTAAGATAAAAAATTTTAAATAATGATTTTTTTTATTTTTTTTTATTTTTGAGCCTTAAAGGTGGTTTGTCCCCTTAATACAGCGAGAAGTAGTCCTATTCCTTTTCCCCTTCCTTTCCTCCGCTTTTCGAAAGTTTTCGCGGTTTTAATCGGAAATTTTCATTATTGGCATTTAGTATAGCGTAGTACGCCGCTGACAATGGTTTTCCGCCACGGCAAAAACGCTACTTCTAAGTGTGGTGTCGCGTCACGAAGTGTCAGTTTAACGGTTTTATATGGAACAGTTGAATTTTAATCATTGTTAACAATATTTCTAATTATTTAAATTTTTAATTATTTAGTAACAAGGTTTTTACTTATTAGCTTACTTTTTGTTTACAGTATTTTTCCATAATGTAGAAAAATCATTGCGAATCAGACATGTAAAAATTTTTATTTTGTTAAATAAGATTTGTGTTCTTATCAATTTTGCTAATTTGTTTATTTATCCTACTTTGTTGTGTTAAATTGTGTATATTTCTCTCTGTTCAGTCTTGATAAGGGCGGTAGCAAATCCGCCCAATCGTTGACAAAATAAACGAAATTAAATATTGCAACATCTTATTCGTCAAAGATCAATTATCATTTCCACCTCAATAAAAAAAAGTAGAAATCTATAGGCATTCTAGAACGTGTAAATAAAGAGGGGGAACCTCTTTTTCGGATTCTTGAACACTTGGAGAAGGGAGGGGATGTTCTAGAATCCGGGTGTTCTGGTATGCCTATAGCTATACTACTCGTTTTCTCACGCCGACTGCAATACCCCAATTTAACTAATCTATCTACCTCTTTTTCTATTAATGGTCTTAAGGCATGCGCTACATTTCTACATTTTAATGCAATTGGTCGCGTATTTTCATTCAAGTAAAATTTTTATTTGCTTTTATTATAAATTGCCGGCGAATCGCTAAACAATTTTTCGTATTTTTCTTTCATTCGCTTACCTACATTTTCAATTTTTATTGAATTTAATTCCATTTTATGAGTTTCGTTATAAATTGAAGGCCATAACTTAAAAGCTGCTAAACATTGCCTTCCCATAAACAATGGTCTTGCGCCTGGTAGTACAACACACTAATATACGTTTTTTATCTCGAAATTGTACGGTCTAATTAAACTCTTTGCCTACCGGTTGCAAAATACTCTTATCATACGTTCTTAATTTCCTCTCAATCTTTACAAGTTTTACATTTTTTTAGATATTTATTATAGTATTGTTCTGAAATTACAGTCGCGTAAGTACCTGTATCAATTTCCATTCTCACGTTAATTCCATTCAATTTTACATTTTCAAACATTGGATTAAATTCTATATCCTGATCACTCATTACATGCTTACCATTGAATTCTTTTTTATGTTCATTCAAGTGGAGAAAGTCACTTTTGCTTGCTGACCAATCGCCTACTTTGTTCCATGCTGATTCTGCTTTTTCAGCTGCTCGGTTGTTGCTACCTGAGTCGTTGTCGCTCTGCATGAGCCGTACTCGCTGCTGGTCCCTATTTTTATTTTGTCCTTGGTTCTTACATACTTGTTTTAAATGTCCTTTCTTGTGGCAATTATTGCATGTATAATCTCTAAATCGACATTCTTTACTCGTATGATTCGGTTTTCCGCAATAGTTGCATATGAGTCCGAGTGAATATTTTTTTTACTGTCAGCTACTGCTAGCTGTAGTACACCATGCTCTGTGTACTTATAAGAACCTTTACTTTTCCAATTATGCTGCGTAGACTTTAACGCAAAAATTTCTCTTTTTGCTTTTTTATTTTGCAATATCTCTTTTGTACCTGCTGCATTTATTTCTGCCTTTTCTTGTGCTGCTGCTTCTTTGAATGCTTCTTTGACTGTCAAATTTTCCTTCTTAAATAAAGCCACTCTTGTATCATGGTTCTTTAACCCAACTACGAAACGGTCTCTTAATGCTGCATTTAAATTAGTTTTAAAATCACAGTTTAATGCTAGTTTCATTAACTTAGCAGCAAATTCTGCTACTAATTCTGATGGCTCTTGTTTTGCGATATTAAAATTACATCTCTCCATCACTTTCGATGGCTTTGGATTGAGACATTCACAGATTACTTTTACTATCTCTTCATATGATTTAGTGCTTACGTTATCTGGCGCTACAAGTTCCTTTATCAATTTAAAAGCTTCTATGATGACTTGCATCAATAAATATGCCTTTTTCTTTTCTTTTTTAATTTCTTTAGCCTTAAAATACATTTTGATTTGCTCGATCAATGTTTCCGAATCGTCCTTATGCAGCGTATATTGGACACGAGCTCGTTCTCCCATTTCACTTTCGACACCTTGTTCGCTAATACACGAAGTATTGCTGACATTTTTGGTGTCTTTGACCTCTTTTGAGTATGGAGGTTTCGCAAGTTTGTTCAACTCTGTTTCATCTTGCACTCTTCCGACAGGTTTACTTTCTAAATTTTCCGTTGACTTTGCTTCTAGTGTTGGTTTAGTTTTAACCCTTTTTAGTTCTTCTGTTACTGCTTTGACTTGATTAAATCTAACTGTTTTTATAAATTCTTTTACAACTGTTTGTAAACTGTCAAGATCTGCAAAATCTAATAAATCTATACACTCGTAGTCAACTAAACTCTTAATTAATTCACTCTTCTTTTTTTCTGGTTTTTTATCAATTCCACTTTTTTTGCATATTTTCCTTATTTCATCTAAGTTGAAGAAATCTTAAACTGCAACTAGATGTTCCGGAGTGAATTGAAATTTACATACGAATTCTATAAGTTTCTGTTTCGAGATAATATGCACCCACGTTGAAGATTTATCTACAACGAGTTCGTTCCAGTTTGGCATTAACTTATCTCTTCTTCAACATGTGAGTTGTGTGCACTTTTTACCACGTCTGCACCTTCCTGCAGTTACCTTATACTTTTACTTGAGATACTAGTTTTCACTTCAGTTACATTTATTCTTTTCCAATCATCCTCGTCGCTATTGTAATGCATTTAAGGTGTGACGATTTCACAAGTAATCCCCAAGCATTTTTAATATATACTTGGGATTCCGGAAATCTCACCTCACTGTGGCTAGAGCTTTGTCCCACCTGACGGAGTTAAAGGCGTTTTTCACGTCCGAGGTGGTCAGCAAACATATGGGGTGGGAGTAGTGATTTCCTCGCTCTGAAGCCTTTGCGGCCGCCACTACCTCCTGGACTGCATCGATGGTGGATCTGATCCGCCTGAACCCGTACTGCCGTGGTTCCAGGTCTGCTAGAAGTCTCTCCAGGAGTTTTCGCGCTATGTCAAACATACACAAGGGCCGGTATGATGATTGCGCGTCTACTGGACCCTTGCCTTTGCTTATGAGTACCAGTCTCGCTACCTTCCAGCAGGTGGGAAAAACTCCCGCTTTCTGGCAAGAGTTGTACATGTGCAGCAATAGGCGAGGGTGACTTTTCGCAACTTCTTTGAATAGCTCTGCAGGTTGCTTGTCTGGCCCTGAAGCTGTCTTGTTTCGCATGCTTGATACTGTACGCAAGAGCTCCCCCTCGGTGAAAGTTGGTATTTCAAGGTTGACGAGCAGCGCTGGGTCATATGGTCTCATTGGATGTGGGATCGTCACCGCGTCTTTGGGGCCGCCTTGAGTGAAAGACCCGAGTTTTCGCGTGACGATTTCATGCCCTAGTCCCCAAGGATCGCTGTTAATATCCTGTACCAACACATTCTAGCAGCGTTGCTGGCTAGATGCTATTGCCCTTTGGAGCTCCTACTTTGCCGCCTTAAAACAAAGCATCGAAGACCAAAGCATCGCTTTCGGAGAGCCGCGTTCTCGTCCGACCACCAATAAATGGATGCCCTTCTCCACTTTTTGTGGTACTCGGCACTGCCAATGTGCAAGACTTGTTGATAATGAGCTGTCCGCTTTCTAAGACTAGGGACAGCTTCTCGTGATTTATCTGCTTTGTGTTCTACTGAGGGGTGGGAGGGGCGCTACTATCTGGTCTTGGGCTGATGTACGATCACGCACGTGGAACGTGATGTACTCATGATTGCTTGCATTTTCGCCTTCGATCATATGCCAGCCCTGAATGCGCGCCGCCAGATGTTCGGTAGCGAGGGAGATATCAATTGTGGTCTCTCCTGTCGCCATGCCTTCTAAAGGTGGTGCTGTTTTCGGCGTTCAGCACACCCACCCGAGTCTGGACACCATTTCCATCACGTCTGGTTGTTGCTGCAGCTATGTTGCAGCCTCTCTTGTTGTTGTCGCTATAGTTACTGCTACTGATGACGGTTCACCTTCTGGTCATCTGGTGATTTCGGCCCTTTCTGGTCCCGCATCGGCGTATGTTCGGCAGTTTTCGAGGTGGACGGTTGTTTCCCTTTTTTGTTCACTACCGTCCACTCGCTGCTCGCCGTTCGCCATCAGGGCATTTCTTTTTTCCGCTTGATTGCGGGACCAGGGGAAATCTATCCGCCTGCCGTTTCATGCCGTCTGGGTGGAAGAATGTGCCAACGCTGCCTCTCGCGTTGGAGCCTGCCTTGGAGCTTGCTGTAAAAAGCTTCTGCAGCATCTCCTGCCTTGGCGTAATGGTCGACTTCCTGATGTGAGTCAGGCCGTCCGTCAGCTCCTTCATCCTAGGCAGGTTCTTCTTTACCTTTCGATTGATGTTCTTCTGCGACTTGATAGCAGGCAGCATTAGTACGATAACCCCCTCCATCATCTGCAACACCCGGTGAAGCCTCTTATCTGTTTCGATCAAGAACTAGTACAGAGCTGTCGAGTCTTCAAGGTCGACGTTTATGGTCTTTGTCGACCACGCACCCTTCATCCAGTTCCTCCACTCTTTTTCGTCCATCTCCAAGATGTTTTCTGCCGTAGCCAGTATCGGCGGGATGATCGAAAGATCCTGAGAAGTGCCCTCTGTGAAGAAGGCACTTCCTTCAAATCTTGGTGTTGTGGCGGGTGTGCTGCAATTCCCCAATGGTATGTTTTCTTGGAGGGATGTTTTCTCCAGAATCATAGGTAGCTGTGACGATTCTGACAGTTGTGATATTATTGACGAAACTGACAATACTGATACAACTAACTCAATTGACATATCAACACCTAATTAATGCCCTATTCGGAGCCGAGGGCCCTAAGATATATTTGCATATACCAGAAACTATCAGGAACTAGGTACAGTGCTCAATCCAGGGACACATGAGTCGAAGGCACTGACGGGGGGTCCTCCAGTCCAGCTTGCGGTGCCAGGTGCGTTGGACCCATGGGCAGCAGTTCGGGCGTCACCACCTTCCACTACCGCTTGCCTAGTCCGCCCGAGCGAGCGATTCGCGTACTTAATTCAGCAACTCACCAACTCGGTCGAAACCAGATTCCCCAGAGCACCTACGTACAGAGGCAGACCTCGGTGGACTGGTTAAACCTTCCAGCTGGACGGTCGCTCAGTGCGCCTATGACGCTGGCTGCATCAAGCTGATTTTTTGGGGTGTATACCTAGAATATTCTCCTCTACTAGGCTATGCACCTACGCACACTAACACACAGACCAGAGCCACGCAGATGCTCGGAGAGATTATCTAGAAGATTTTGCCGGGAGTCCCACCGCAGCCAAGTGAGAACCCGACCTTACTTATTTATACAACGCTAAGAACGGGCCCCGCCTACGAACGTACGTGTAGCATTGGACGTCCGGGATCGCTATGCCCGCGGTGCAAGCACCTCCTGAACAGCTTGGGGGTCATAGGGATGTCGCTCCCTAAAGATCACTGGCGCCGTCGCCCTTCCCCGGGGAAGAAAGTTATAGCCCCCGTCACCCTACCCCTACAATGTAAGTCTGTAAGTTTGTCAGTGTCGTGCGGAGTGTGTAGTATTGTGTTTTGTACTTTTATAATAATAATAGTAATAAAAACAACAATATTAGTAATAATAATAACAATAATAATAATAATTTTTTTTTTTAGGGAAACTGTGGAAATCTTCATTAACTGGGACTCTCACGTGTGCGCAGAAGGGTGCTACTTATAGCTGGGACCTCCCGCCGCCCACAATCAAGCTCCAGCCCGCCCGGGGGCTGGTATAAGTCCCAGTTCCGGGCGGACATCAAAGGAGGGTCCGCACTCCCTTAGCGTGTGGGATTCCTACCCACTAAAAACCACAGACCATGAGATCAGCGGATGATGAGAACATAATTAAAAAGATTTTCAGGTTTAAGAAATTTAAAGGCATAGAAGCGATCCAATACCGATTATACATACAAAAGATGAATTTATCGCTCGTGGGTGATTTAATATAAATATAGACTTTATTGGATTTCACTAGTTGGATTCACTAGTGAAAATTTTATAATTTATTTATAATAGTTTTCACCTCTTTTGGCTTAACATGATGTGTCTATGAGAGCGTTTGCCTGTACTCACGATGGCCAGCAGGCATACCCGTGGCCGAAACACATCCTTGAATTATATTTTAATTACGTATTATTTTAATAATTCTTTTATAATTTTATGTAATTCTCTTTGAATGTGGCGCATTCATTAGGCCTAGCATGACGTGGTTGAGGCAGCTAATAAATCTGTACACTTATCATCTGCTAAGGTTCGAGTGCATCACACTTCTTAGAGAAAAATATTTTTTGAATCTAACATCTTGGTTTGTAGAAGTCCAATAAAGTCTATATTTATACTAAATCATCCACAAGCAATAAATTCATCTTTTGTAGGTAAAAATGTATTATTTTCTATAAAATTAATGAAAAACACTAATGGAAATTCTCGAAAATACAGTAGTTAAGGCGCGCCCACGGCATGGGAGTATGCTGTCGTGCACTGCGGTGGATATATAAAATCCTGCAGCCTTATCTTTATATTGGCGCTCGCTTTTACAAAAAACTATCCGGATGTTGGCTGCAGTATCTCTCCTCGGATTTCACTGATGCTGGGATAAGATCACGCTTTTATACGTTTTATAAAATACGCAAAATGATCGTAGCGTACTATAGTGCCTTAACGCGCACGAATAGTCAGTCAGGTAATGCTAGAACAAGGCATCTTTTTCGATTTCCCGCTCGTATCGGGCCGAAATCGCGTGCGCAAGTCTAACGCAACCTGCTCATGTCAAGCGTCACGAAAATAATACGACGCGACACATACACCTACATTACTTAAGCGCCTCACGTCTACCGCAGCTCGCCATTCAGTGTAAAGAGGAGCCGCATGAAAATGTGTCACGAAGTTGCACTGGAGTAAAGCACTAGCTATTTATCAGCGCTCGCTCGAACAAAAAAGTCACTAGGTATTGGCTGCAGTATCTCTCCTCGGATCTTGCAGATGCTGAGACGAGGTCGCGCATCTACACTTTTTATTAAACATGTAAAAAAAGTCGTAGCGATCTACTGCGTATTTACGCGCACGAATAGCAGGTCAGGTAATTATAGATCACGGCGTTTCTCTCGTTCCTTTCTCAAATTTGAATAATAAAATTTGCATCCATCACATTATTGTTATTATTATTCTTGAGTTAATGTATTTACCTATTGATCGATTTCTCAATTTTTAATTGTTAATCTGCGAGTCTAGAGACTATATAAAAACTTTTAACGTTTAATTACAGATAAGTTTGTGACATGGCAGATTGTGCCATGCACAAGAATTCCAAATAATATTGAATTGCGCTTTCAAAACGCTTGTCGAGAAGTCTAGATAAAGCACGAGTGGTGACTCTTTGCAGGCGAGCGCTGATTTGTTGTCGCGCACACGCACACACACCCATGTTTTGTTTTGATGTTGTAGTGCTCACTGGTCTGGTATATTCGGCATTCTTTTCCTTGTTGAGATTTGAATATTTTTCCTTTTGAAACTTTTCAAATGTTTCACTTTACCCCAAATGTAATTATCATTTTTATCCTATGCCCCCCCCTTTTTGTGAATAGCAGCAGCATCACCTGTAAAGGAAGCATGAGATCGGGAAGTTGTAGTTGCCGCCCGCATAAATAAAAAAGGGACCGCGAGAGAGCAGAGGCCTCGTCGACGATGTGAACGTCCGAGGCGCATGCGCGCCTAGACTACAGCTGGCGATGGGCCGCGTCGCACAGGCTAGCTTTGGAGATAGAGAGAGACTTCTCAATGGACAGCTCGCGAAGGCTGACGATGCGAGCGAGGCGGCAACGGCCCAGCTGAGCGCCAGCGTGTAGCGAGCGCGATCGGCGCGGCGACATGAGCGAGGCGGCGGCGACCCGGAGCCAAGGAGAGAGAGCGGTCATGGCGAGTGCGGCCAAGAGAGTGTGGCATGGGTCAGCAACGAGATCCGCGAGCGTCAGTTAACTCGTGCGTGAGTTGAAATGGTGCTGTGTTTTTCCTTTTCTTTTCTTCCTTTGAGATTCCCCATTCCCTTTCGAGAATGCCGAGTGTGCCATGCGCGTGGTGATCTTAGTTTTCTTAAAGTCCCGAGTCTTTAAAAATTTTGATTATGTGGGATATTGTTGAGGATTTTTCCGGAATCTGCGATTCCCTTTTGTAGAGTCTCGTGCGCATGTATATATTGGCTGGCGCCCAGTTTATTTTGTGTTTATTAAATTTGTCAATATATTAATATTTTGAGTTTTTATTGGTAGCTTGAGTGCTGCAAATTTTAAATAACCTGTAGAGTTGTCTTTCCCCAGCAGCTCTCCCGTTACAAAGAAACTACTATAAGTGAAATTTAGTTATTACAAAAATTAACTACCCAAATAACAAGCTCACTTTATCTCTTTATCTTGCTTTGCAATTAATTTTCTTTTAGTAGTATAGCTGATTCACAGATATAATGCTTATTATTTTGATAAATCCTGAAACAGTTATAACTTTGATTTTGAAGGTTATAACAAAATGAGTAAGGGTCTAAATTGAAGTTATAAAAGAAATTTATCAAAATTCACTGTCATAAGAGCGATATGTGAATACTAATTTATGAGGAAAACGAGCTAAAGATATTGTAGTGTGTTTACAAAGTAGATGAAAAACGTAAAAAATCAAAATATTCAGATAATTTTTTTCCACTTTTAAGAAATATCTCTGCAAAACTGGAGTTCAGAATCAGCGAATATATTTCTTTTTTATAACGTTTTAACATTTTCAAATGAGAGAATTTTGGCAAATTTTGCTAAGTTTGAAGTCTCAAATCTCAATCACTGATAATACTGTCTCTACGTGTTTACCACATAAACGTATAACTGTTAACTGAAGGTGTTGTTTTGCAGTAGTAAAGTAAACATATAGTTTCTTGGCATAAAAAATGTTTTTTAACTATCATGGATTAACTGATTATGGATATTCAGTTTGATGATTATTCTTGATAGAATCTATTAATTAATATGAATTGTTATCAGTAATTTTTTAATATTTGTGGCTCTTTCTGTTAGAAAATTTGAAAAATAGAAATATATTAACAAAGGCTGTGACATGACCTTTGATTATGACAGTATCTATTATTCTCATGATGGTTAATAAAAAATCAGGTGCTATTTAATATTATTGATTCTCTCGGTGGTTTTACAATGAGGTGGATTGCGGAATTGAAGTCAAGTTGATAATTTACGTAAATGCTTTACGTACTTCTTATTTTCAAAAATTACTGTGGTGTTCATAACTATTTTTGCTTAACAATGCTTCAAAATTTTTATAATGCTAGAAAAAATATAATTACTAATGTAAAAGCAATTAATTATTCATAACTCTATCAAGCCTATCTTTGTCAATATTTGCTCAGATGCTTGCGTACTCAGTCGGACAATAAATTATAGAATTTGCTTACATATTAGGGTGACACTTGATATATATTAGGATAGACTCAATGAATTTATCAATTATTTTTTGTAGTTACATCAGTAATTATGATTTTTTCAGCATTATATAACGTTCAACGTATTGACAGCAAATCTTTAGCGTATAACTGCTATATCTACAAGGAAAGTGTTAGGATTCTGGATAACTCATCTTAACAAGTTTCTGTGGTATTCAAATGTTATCGCAAATACCTTTCTAGTTTGTATAGGAGTAAGCATTATAAAAACTGAAGAAATATAATATACATTCTATATTTCTTCAGTTTTCATAATGCTTACTCCTATACAAACTAAAAAGGTCTTTCCGATAATATACATTGTATATTTCTTCATTATAAAAACTGAAGAAATATAATATACATTGTATATTTCTTCATTATAAA
>JAPYZA010007085.1:0-10455 GCA_030522685.1 Eupelmus azureus
TCAGTAAATATTTCACCAGCAGCGCGGAACCTAAAAGAAAATAGACAGGAAGAGGTGGAGCAAAAAAACAATAATAGACGCAGTCCATAAATTACGCGGGACTGTAGGACACAGCTTCTCTTGCTTTCCTGGAAAACATGTCCGGATGTAGCAAGTCGCAATCAGCTTAGGTGAAAGGCTTCCACTGCACTGGTGCACGTATTACCTGCGTGTGGACATATGGACTCCACATATGTAGCCACATTGCAGCCGAGACAGAAACTTTCCGAAAGCTGCGCCCAACGAGAATACATCACTCCCTACATATAGCTGCTCCAGCTAGGACTAGCAATTCGATGCTCTGGCGCGCGTGCATTTTAATCGCTTCTGTTTTGGTTAGAACTGTTGAGAACTGTCGAAATCGTTGAATTAGATGAATCCTGAGCTACGGGCTTTCTTGAATGTGGCCAAGAAGTGCAGAGTTCAATTTAGCGGAGAGCCGAGATTGGTAAAGGAAGGAGCGGCACTTGCGTTCCGCAGACGGAGGATTGATTGATTTTGAAGGAGAACGAGGCTTTGTTGAAATTGAAATTTGCCTAAAGTTGCAGTCGACGCTCGGAGCCGCTCAATACTGTAATGTATTTTTCATGACGACAAATTTTTGTACTAAGGTGTCAAAAGTTTTATTTTCAACTTTCCTACAATTTTCTAATCAACAGATTTTTCAGCTAAATATTTACTTAAAAATTTCTTCTTAATTCAATATTTAAATAACGAATGAGTATTAAAGTGCATAATAAGGAATAATTCTTATATTTTCTAAAATGGATTTCCGCATGAGGGATTGAAATTGGAATTCCACCGTTCCAAGTCTTTCTTAAATACTGACTCCGTGACGGTATTTCAATAACTCGTCTCCTTCGGGATACGGAAATGAAGACCGAATCATAGATTCCTATCAATTGAGAAATTACCGCTACCTATATCTCTTCAATTTGACCTAAATATTTATTATTATTTTTTAAATATCTAGATCTTTACAATTAGTATTTTCTTTTCTACTGTCCATCGGAATAAGTGATAAAAATGAAATACGTCCCTGAAAGTTAAAAGCAAAGTAAATTAAACACACTTTATTTATCTTCTCAGTTTCTTTCTTAATTGACGATGATTAAATGTTTCTTTCAAGACTCTCAGTTTTCGCATTTTAAAGAGATGAATGAACTAGGAACTTTACGGGTTTTAATTCGTCTGACGTATAGCTTCGTCGTAAAGAAAAAGAGCTCTTAGAGTGAATGGCACACTCTCGCTCGAGCATGATATATTTAAGGCGTGACTTGCCTTCATCCTTTAACTCGATCCTTTGGATACTTTGTCAAAGGTAACTGCAGCTTATGTAAAACTCGAAGCTGCTTACTCTTTTCAAGTGAACGAGAAATTAAAGAAAAAAAAAGAAGCGCTGGACCAAGCGTTATACTTTGAGTAAAGCGACACTTGAGTTCTATAGTTTGCCTCATCAGAAAGAAAAATACGATGCACCTGCATCATAATACCGCATGACTTTAATATCGGAGAGTCATTACTTGGGCATCTAGCGCCGTGCAAGAGCTTATTTCTTCTATGTATATATCGGACGGATAAAAGCAGTGCACGTGAGGCTAGATAACATAGTGCCAGCCAGCTAACATATAAAGGCTGATATTAAGAAAAAGCGCAAGGAAGTTGATATACTGCGATGGATGAATTTCCTAAAGTGCACCAAGTGGTGATAATATTTTCTATTTCATTAGGTACGAAACGTTGTTGGTTTCATTTTTTTAAAGTAAATTAAAATTCAGGTGTAAAGAATTAAAAAATTTTACGGTGTTGTATTTTTTTATGCAGTATTTTGGTGTAAAATTCTGCCAGCGAGAGTCAGTAGTATATTGTGTACACAAAAGAAGACGCAATAAGGAATGTCTAAAGTAGGTCAGTTGTAAAACTTTTATGAAAGATAAGATTTTAAGAAATTTTCCAATAGTTCCTTTTAAGATTCAATGAATTTTTAAATGGGCTACTTTAAACTGAATGCTTGGTTTCTTCATAAATTTGATATCTTACAATAACATTGATCTTCCGTTCATTATATTTTTTACCAATGACAATATGAGTTGTTCGAATTTTAAATTTATCATAGTAATATAAATTTCAAAAATAATTATATTTGATAATTTACATGCGATTTTTGCAGTAATCATATTTTGTATATTTTTTATGCAAGTATTTTGTTATAAAATTGATTTAAAATACATAGGAATTCGAGAATATTTTGTAAAAATTTATTTTTACATGAAAATTAATGATATTAATTATGTAATCAATATTCATATTATTATATCATAAATATCAATTTTAATTGACTACAAATTTTTAAGGATTTTTCTGAATAAAAAACTCTATTAGCGAATGCGATAAGACTATGAGAAATTAACACAACAGGAAATTAAAATTTTTAACGATTTATCAATTTAAAGCCACAAAGTTACATAATTTGTATCAGTTAGTGAGTTGAAGTTTATTTCAATGATCAGGTCACATCGATTGTCGGAATTTATTGGAAAAAGTAACATAACTACCTATAGAGTTTTTAAAAAATAAAATGCAAAAGATAGAGCATTGTAAATATCGCAGGAACAATTTAAACAAGTCTAACACCAGAGGCTTGTAAGCCCCTCGCTATATTTTAAAGCTCCAGGAAAAGACTCTTCAAAACCTGCAATTTACCCATCTTCCACACCTCGCGCAGAAAAGCATTCGATGCCCAATAAACGAGTGCAGGCGCGCGCATAAAAGAAAGAGAGAGGGGGTCTATCTTTGCGCTCTTAACCATAAACGCTGCTTTAGAAGCCCCTCTCCATTGGCCGCTGCTCCCTTGCGCTCTCTCTTTGTATACCTGGCCAACATTTTTACGGCCAGGACGCAATTTATTTTATCTATATTACAGTCGGTGCGCGCTTAAATGGTTTTTGATCGAAGGGCTTCTTCGCGCATTCTGTCCGCGCGTCGCGCCGTATGGTTATGCCCCTCTGCGGATTTCCCGATAAGGAGCCCACGTGAGAGAGTAGAAATCCTGGGGCACATGCGCTGATGTCGCAATTGACCCCAGCGAGTTTCTGTTTCACAAAGGAAATAACTGCTGCGAGGAGAAAATAGGCGGCCGATGTGTCGTGGGTATAGAAAGGTGAGCTTGGCGGAAAAGGGGTCAATGGGTCTGGATCGGTGATTGGGTGGTTGGCTGGTTCATAGAGGACGGGAATTTAATTTCGCCGAAATCTTGCTGGATTCCGGATTCGGATTGTTATTCGAAAGTCAATAAATTAATGGTTAGATTTTTGCTAACTGATAAGAGATTTGAAGATTTTAATTAGTATCTCTTGGTTGATTAAATCTGCAGTTTCTAACTAGAATAGGTACTAAAAATTTAATGGTATTTGTTAAAAAACTGCATACGACTTATCTTTTCAATACGAGGTGATGAAATATTTAGCATTAACGTTTCTATTTTGTCATTTTTAAATCTATATGTATTCAAAGACCACAACACTGGATTTTAATTTTACTCATTGAAAGACATGAAAAGTAGACTTTCAAGAAGCGAGTTTAACGCCTTTACCCGTAATTGTTGAGATTCGCTAAAATATTAAATCCGAAATTCCCAAGTCAGCTCGGTCTAACTCAATAAGTTGAACATGAGTGAGGCGAGCGCAGTCGCGGCATAGCTCTTGATACTTTCAAACCTGCATCGCTCGAGTCTCGTAATTTCGCTCGCGCAGCATCGCATCGCTGCGTTTACGCAAACACCTTTACAGCCTCCCTCTCCTATCTCCATGCACGTACACAGCTCTCTGGCTGTGCAATTAGGCGGTCGCACGCGCTGCGCTTGCTGTGTTCCTGGTGCGCGCCCGTGCTTTGTACGCGTTTTCTCTCTCGTCGAGGCTGAAATATGCAAATCGCCGATAGGGCTTTGAGAGAGGGAGAGAGAGAGAGACGCGGTGCATCGACGAGCGCGCTCGTCCCTTTAATACAATAATACACATGCAAAAGCAGCGACGAAATTTATTCGCAGCTCACGCGGTTTATCCCACTCGCTCTTTCTATTACCCCTGTCAACGCGACGCATAATGCCGAGGGAGTGGCTCGAAAAATGTTTGCGCCTGCAAGTATTGATGCGGGACGATGTTTGAGCGCGGCTGTGTTACCGCGGAGAACTGGGTTAAATAGATGTATTTGTTACGTGTTTGTTTGGTGACTGATAATGGTTGTTCTGTGACGTAGTTATTATGAGATAACTTGAACTTTTTCAAACATACAGATTTTGAATCTTTAGAGAGGCTTATCGAAGACATATTTATGAAATTAGTAATTTTTTATTAGAAGAATTTCATTAGTCCATAGTATTTAAGGATAGGGCAATTTTTGACACTACGAAATAGCTGGCTACTTAGCTTTACGAAAGTTGCTGACACCGATTCTCATTGTTTATCGATAGAAGCAGTGAAATTATTTACATACAGTTAATGCAAAAATTGAATGACATCTTTTATGTCAATGCAAAATTAAAAAAATGAATACTTTTTTTAATGATTTATATTGGTTCTTAATAGATTTTTAAGAACAGTCGATAACACGTGCACTCGGGAGCATTTTCTGAAAAAGTATAGTATAAAAATTTATAGTGCGTTTTTCCAATAACTTTTTTCTTTTTTATTAAAAAATGCTGCGGATGATTTAGTAACTATTCGTAAAATACGGATTTAGCTTTAGTTAAGTCTTTCCAGTTTGTTTTAGTGTGTAAAATTGAATTGTAATGATATTAACAAGTCATAGATTGAAATTAAAAATAGTTACATTTAATTTTCAACATGGAATTGTCAAATTTACATAAATGTATAAAAAAACCACAGAAGAACATATAATTTACCGTTGTAAAAGACTTTTAACACTCGCCAACCAGGCATGTTATCGCATCACACGTGCCTGCCACCTGATGCGATTTTGATCTCGCGAGAAACCCACGAAATTGTGCTTTTAGAGTCCCCCCCCTCTCTCTCTCTCTCTCGCTCTCTCTCTCACACTCACTCACTCTTCCTTTCTCGGGTTCGTTCTGCGTGTATCAAGTAAAGTTCGATTTTTCAACCCTCTCGAGTTTGAAAAGTGTGAGCTTTCGCGCGTCGGTGTATCGCGCGTATTCGCGGAGGGAATCTGCCCTCCCCTTTGCGCTTATCTGACTCTCGTCGGGCAGAAAAAAGGGATGACGGAGATAGTGCTGGAGGGGGCGAACCTGGATTATCAAACGTCGGGTGATCGATAACCTTTCGATCCGTTATCCGGGCATTAATCTCAGCGCGTTTAAAGTATTTTCGGGGCCGAGTAATCCGTGTAAGCGATTTGGAGCAAAAGCGCTGATTTACAAATAAATTTTTCAAAATATCTGCGAGACTTTTACTGGGAAATTTTTTAAAAATTTAAAGCTAGAAGCTCTGAAAAAGAAATAAAAATGTTCAAAAGAGAATATCAAAAAGGTAGAGGTATGCAAAAATAAAACTATAAAATGTAAATAGGTTGTAGAAAGTAAACAGTTTTAAAGGGGCGTTCACTTGTTTCATTAACCGGAAAAATGCCCGTAAATTATTAAATAAATTATTCATTATGAAATGAAAAAAAAAACAAGAGAAGCTTTAGCAAACAAAAAATTTTAACAATATGTGTTAGATCTGTTTTTAAAAGTGCTCTTTAAAGGTCATAGTTTATAAATATAATTGACATAGAAAATCAAAACGAATAGGTTATGTGCTGAGTAACTAAAATTAAAAATATCAAGTGTCAAGGCATCACAGTAAAGTTAAGTAAATATAGCTATTATTCGTTAAAGTTGAAATACAGTAAATTTTCTTTTTACTGGTTCTTAAAGTATAAGCCAGAGCGGGATTTTAAGAGTGCACGAGATTGAGCTGTTGTTTGCTTCTTTTCCTCTCTTCCTTCACACCTTGTACGATCTAGCTCGCTCGTATCACGCTGGCGATGCAATCATGAAAAAATTCTCAGCTTCTTCGGAATTACTGTTTGTCCATTATTTCAAGATAATAAAGACACTTAGAAATTTATGAAGCTACAAACACATTTCCCATTTAATAATTAGAAATCGCGAGATGCGTGCACTAGTAGTATAGTAATAGAGCAGTAGTTATAACCGAATTTGATCGGCCCAGGTTGGATGTCTAGGTCACGAAAGAGCCAGGAATTCGATGATGCCTGCGCGTGACATCGAATAAGCGAGATTGATAATGCATAGGCATAAAATAGAACAACCCAGTTATTACATAATTACCTCCCCTTTCCTCGCTCATGTATTTCAAGCAATTAACTCAGGTGAATGAAATTCTAATCAACTATATTCATTTAACTAAATTTATTTTTTATCATTTTTTGGTTGGAAATGAAAATGGAATATACTTTTATAGTGAAAAATATTTTCATTAATGCTTATTTATATTTTCTTAAATTCAAAACTAACAATGAATAATTTTCAAGGCTCACTTAATTCTCTTTTGAAATTCATAAAAGTATACATAAAAAACAAACGATCATATTTTTTCTTTACTCTTTTCTGGCTCGAATTTTTCTATGGAGTCAACTGTTTACTTTTCTATTTTTTCTCTATCGGTGACTAAAGTATTGCCTTCTAAAAGATGCTCGCTCAAGCTTTTGAGCCCGCATGTTGTTTCGCAATCAGCGTTCTTTCTTCCTTTTTTTCCTCTTTCTCAATCATTCCTTTATGCTGCGCGCATTGTCTGCCTCACTTGAAGATTATCTCGGCAATGATCAAAGTATATCTCGGACCCTTTGACCATAGATGCTCCAACATCGAACAGCGACTGCAAGAAATAATGAAAATGGAAATATGAATGAGAAATGTGAATGTGTGCGTGGGTGAGTGAGTGCGCGCGCGGTGGTGTGTATACACGACGTTCCAATATGGAAAACCAAAGAATGCGGTAATGAGGCTGAGAATAAAGAAGTTTCTTTATTCTTCACTTTCCGTTTTCTTTTCTCCCCCTGCTTTTCTGTTGTATCTCGACTCTACAGAAAATGGAGAGGGGAGCCGAAGCTCGATGTCTTGCTCGTTTAAAGTACAAAAAGACGTGCTAAAGGCGACACAAAGTTTATGGGTCAAAAGTTTTTCCCTTTGTAATTCGAAATTTTTTCAAGTGAAAATGGCAAAAAACAAATAGTCTTTCCTTGATTTGAGACGGGAATTTTGATTTTGAGGGAGGGAGAGAAAGGAGAGAGAGGGGGGGGGGAGATGGGGTTTTATTCTCATTCCGGCGATGATTGCTTCGTGAAAAGAATAATAAATCTCTTTTGCCCTCGATTGAGATGAGCATTTTTTGCCCACAGTTTTTCGCGAACGTGACCTAGCGAGTGGGATAAAATGTACGCGCTAAAAATGAAGAGTGCTGTTTGTCACGTCATTAATCGTTGAATAAAATGATAAATAAATTGTAAAAGAGCAAATGGTTTTATCGCTTCAATAGAACAACACGCTATTGTTAAAATAACGTCAAGTGTACTTCGTGAAAGGAATAACAATTTTTTCTACCATTGAAATAGTAATTTCCATCCGTTATTAGAAAACATTTTTTTAAATTTAGTTTAGATAAATAGAATACTATTCATTAAGTACTATTTTGATTACTTTTACTGATCAAAGAAAGTTGTTAATTTAAGTTACTACTTAAATAGACAACAACAATATAGCCTATCCATGTTATCGAAAATTTAATAATAAAATGAAAAAATTTTAATTTTTTCAAATTTTCTATTAAAGAATACTCTCAGCTAAACTATATATATCTTAAAATATTTTGGCACATTTTTGATTTTTGAAATTCAGTTTTAGTACATTTTCAATATATTCTTTGAAAGATTTGACTTTACCATTAAGTTTTATATAATTAAAATTTATATTATCTCTTTAATCACAGTTGAAGCTATTATAAATCATCATTCTACTATACTTATTAAATTAAAAATATTATATCATTTTAAATGAAAATCCTTGGGAAGACGAGAAAAAGGAAATAGAACCTCGAAGTGGTTAATTATCTTCTTTGATACTGGTCCCTCGACGTCGTCACCGTACTAGCCTCGGTATAATTTTTTCTTCTTTTTCTCTGTTTCAGAGGTCTTCGGCTCGAGAAGAATAAGAAGCAGCGGCATCAGCGCAGCACTAAGAACGGAGAGAAAAGTAAGTAGCCGCTTAATTGGCCTTCTTAAGACAGCGGCTTAAGTTGCTCGTCATATCTGTTGTTGTTGCTGCGGTCGGACATCTTGTGGCTAGGCGAACTCGTCTAGAAAGCGCTTGCTCCTAAATGAATAAGTAAATTTTATCCAGCAAATATCGGGCTTAATTTACGGATGCAGATTCTAATTTGTCTTGGCTGGATGTCTTCTCTTATTTCCGAGACTTTGTGGTAAGATGCTTAATTGCGTTTGCAGTGCCGTTGTCAGAGAAAACTATGAAGGCTCTAGCCAGTTAAGGTGGTTTTCATTTGGAGCCTTTGAGGGTTTCATATTTTTTGTTTTCGCGTTATTTTGTTTGAATATTTGGACAGTAAAGTGTATTTCGTCTATCTTTGTTTTTTATTTTAGTTTGTAAATAGGTTTATTCAATATTTTCAATAATAAATGGCAGTGAAACAGAATGAATAGAGATTTATTAAATTCATCAGCTGTATATTCCGTTTCATACAAGCAATTTTGGTTTATGTAATTAAACATTTTTGTCTTATTTGTATTTAAGGTTGTTTTTGTACCAGTTACAGTTTGTGTTCATAAAAATGAAACTAGAGAATCTTTTGAACCTTTCAAAAACGGAAGTTTCTATTTCAAATATTACTCCTGTAAAATTTCAGATAGTTTTTTCGACTAATTTTTTGATACTAATATTTTATTCAATATTATATACTACTGTAGCTGACTTGAACTACCTTAATATATTTTTTTATACGTTTTTAATAGAATACACTTTTTAAACCTTTTTTTGTTTGTGAATTTCCTCCGATTTTTGTTTTCAAATATTTATTTTTAAAATACTTAAATAAAGTTTAATCAAGCTAAGTGCCAATGAATTGACGACAGTTTTTTGTTTTAGAAAATTTATATTGATTCGGTTATTAATTGCGTTTAAAAGGTATTTCAATTTATTTGGGGCATTTTTTCCAACGATAACTATCTACTTTTCAGGTAAAAATAACGTTTAAGAGTAAAATTATATCTTACAGATATATCGTATCCATCCATGCAATCATTGTAACAATATTGCTTCAAGTAGTGTAATATTTCAAACTTGCTGGAATTTCAGTTTAAACGCTATCATTTTCATGAGCCACTGAAGATCAATAGTAATAGTTTGAATTAGCTCTGATCTGCGAAAGTTTCGATCTCAACTCCACTAAAGTTTCCGTGTTCAATGCTTTAATCATTTATTTATTCATTATAGTTAGCGATTCTTTATAATTAGAGATAAAATTTATGTGGCAGGAAAACTACATGAATTCATTAGTTAAAAAATTATGTCAATTTTTCGTAAAACGTTGATAATATAATTCCAATAATTTAATTTTTTGCAATAGGCTCCAATATCTCAATTTTTCTCCATTTCACGTGGTAACTCCGATCCTGCAATTTTTAACTGCTCCAATTGCACTTCAGGCTAATCTAGAAAAACTTTCTTCCACGAGAAAAAGTAAACGAGCCCAAAATAAAAAGCGGTCCTGCAGCGCACCAGCAGCGCCTCCGAAAAGAGTTGAGCAGATAACCCTCGGGTTCACTTCCTCCTCCTCTTCTCTCTCTCTCCCTCTTTCTCTCTCTCTCTCGTTTTTCTCTCGTCCTCGAATTCCTGGCGGTGCAATTTTCCGGCGATAGGGCGTGACCACTTTCTGTATATATAGATACTCTGGGTCCGATTCGCGATGGTTCATTTGCATGCGTTCGGGATCGTGTGTAGGGTCGGGTTGGGTTAGGTTTCTAAGCACGCAAAGGGCGCGTTGCATTAATCGGCTTGAAGGGCCGGATAGATTAGACGGTGGCTTCCGTAGTTCCGTAGTCGAATGATCGGCTGAGTATGGAAGGTTTGACAGAATTCAGCGCTGGAACGTGTAGGAGCGATAAAGGGGCGGAACTTTAAACGCGAATTTCAGAGATCAGCTGGGGGCTTGAGGAGTCCAATGGCGGTTTTCAGGAAAAAGCAGGAGTTTAAAAAGAAATTATTTTAAGTATTATAGAAGAATAGCTCTATAGAAGAAAAATTATGACATGGCTTGAAGAACTTCAAGAGATATAAAAAAAAATTATATTACACAAGAAGTTTTCCATAAACATTTTCGTTTTTCACTTTCTTCAAAAAGTAAAAGCATGCTGTTTTCAAAATGGAAA